>CM040238.1:141943974-142054536 GCA_022545495.1 Chrysanthemum lavandulifolium
AGACACTTTCGTGCGATTTGTTAACAGCATTGTTGTATGCAGTGCTTGAAGTTTCTGTTGATCGAATGAAGCGGTCAATCCATAGCCGCATGCTCACTTAACACATTCATCTCAAAAGAAATCATGATTAGTGCTTCAATGACTCGATATTTTCACTCCATGCTTCGCTTCTCGCTGCTTTGCTAATATCATGATTCAACAAAGCTTCCGCTACTCGATGAGAAGATTTCATGATCCGAATGTGAGCATGTCGGTCCCAAAGTCACAACACCACAATGGATGTCTCGAGATTGTTGATAGTCGATGATCTCAAATGATGGCTCAAAATTATCATCACGTGGATCAATAAAGACCTCACTTGGAATAACCAAACGTGCATTGTGAAGAATCAATGACTACGAGTTTAAGTGCAAAGAACTACATCAAGAATGCAAGATCAAGTGTTAATGTAATATCTATTTGTATTCAATGTAATTTTGGTACATTATTGAGGTGACCTCCTTAGGGGAGATTGTTAGGAATTAGAAATTCCGGTATAAAGAGTCGGTCACCTCAAGTATATGTAATCGTTAAGCTCGTAGTCATAGTTCTTTTAAGTTAAGTAGTAATTTAGTTAAGTAACACCGTGGAGGACGGACGGTCTTTACCCACTGTATGCACGATCCACACTCAAAGTGTGGCGAGTTATGTAAGACTATAAATACTCTCTACCTTCCAAGGTAGAGTTGGAGCTCATAATAAGATCTTTCACTTTCTCTCACTAAGTTCCCTAAACCTCTAACTTTCTCTCTAGAATTCCATCTATATGCTACTTTGTGTTATGGTTTGATGTGTATGTGAAAAGTAATATCTAACAAACTCGCTACAATCCAAGTCGCTAGCAAAATTTTGACAGCAAGTCGCTAAGCACCAAGTCGCTAATTTGTCAAGTCGCTAAATAGCAACTCGCTAGATACCAACTCGCTAACACCAAGTCGCTAACAATATAAAGTACAAGTCGCTAACTTACACCAAGTCGCTACGTGTAGTGGAGAATCCACTACGTGTACTTTTTGTCGGCTTGTCTCAATAGACAAGTCGCTAGGACCAAATCGCTACCAAATACCACTCCAACTCGCTAACTTTTTATGAAGCAAGTCGCTATGATGAATATCACACCGAGAACCAAGTCGCTAGCAAGAAAATCACCTAAACACCACTTTTCAATCCAAAAACAACCCAACCACAATGATTCAAGCCTTCAAAGTCAAAACCTAAACACTTGTGATGATTCTATACACAAAAGTACTATCAAAATCCAAACTTTAACACTAGAAATCAACCAAATGATGCAAAACCACTAAACTTTTCAAACTCAAAACCACCTAAAAACCACAAGAAATCCAAATATATGTAAGAGATGATCTAACGATGGCTCTTGATTCCAATTGTAAGATATTGGATTTCACATACACATCAAACCATAACACAAAGTAGGCGTACAAGAGGTTTTAGAGAGAAAGTTAGAGGTTTGGGAACTTTAGTGAGAGAAAGAAAAATCTTATTATGAGCTCCAACTCTACCTTGGAAGGTAGAGAGTATTTATAGTCTTACAATAAACGCCACACAACGGGTGTGGATCGGGCATACAGTGGGTAAAGACCGTCCGTCCTCCACGGTGTTACTTAACTAAATACTACTTAGCTTAAAAGAACTACGACTACGAGCTTTTAACGATTACATATACTAGAGGCATCAACTCTTTAATACACGGAATTTCTAATTCCTAACACTTTCGTCAACATAATCACCGCATGGTCGAATCCGCATATACAATAGTTTCTCCCCGTTCCTTAGGATACCATAATTCTAATTGAGTCGTTACCTTAATGTATCTAAATATTCTTTTGACCGCTTCTAGATGTGATGTTTTAGGTCTTCTTGAAACCTAGCACATAGACAAACACTAAACATGATATCCGTCCGACTAGTCGTAAGATAGAGAAGATTACCAATCATGCCACGGTATTTTGTGTTATCAACGGATTTACCATCTTCATCTTTTGTTAGTTTAGTATCGGATGACATTGGTGTTCTTATGGGTTTTGACTCTTCTAAACCAAATTTCTTTTGCCTTTCTTTTATGTATTTAGATTGATTAAAGAAGATATCATCTTCTACTTGTTTGATTTGTAGACCAAGAAAGAAACTTAGTTCTCCTATCATACTCATTTCAAACTCATCATGCATGATTTTTGAGAAATCATCACACATGTCTTGACAAGTCGATCCAAATATAATATCGTCCACATATATTTGAACAATAATTATATGTGATTCCTTTTTCCTAATGAAAAGTGTATTATCAACTAACCCCATGGTGTAGTTGTTTTTGATTAAAAAAGATTTGAGTCTATCATACCAAGCTTTTGGGGCTTGTTTAAGACCGTAAAGAGCTTTCTTTAATTTATACACGTTTTTAGGTTTTTCGAAATTGATAAAGCCCGAAGGTTGAGCTACATAAACTTCTTCATTAATAAAGCCATTTAGAAAAGCACTTTTAACATCCATTTGAAAAAGCTTAAGATCATTAGCACAAGCATAAGCAAGAAGTATTCTTAGGTTCTATTGTTGAGACAAAACAAAATAAACTACTTTGGTTTTGGACTTGAGATCTTAATGTTCTTTCATTTAACTTTCCTATGACCTTATCTACGGGATGATCTTTAGACTCTTTAATATTGATGATTTCATTGTTTAATGGTTCATCTTCTTTGTTTATATGTTTCTTTATTTCTATGGCTTCACTTTCGATTATCTAGTCATCGACAAGAGGTTGGGTAGTTCTAGGTGGACTTTCATGAAATTTTACGTTTAATGACTCTTCAACCTTCATTGTTTCTTTATTTAATATAACATAAGCTTTACTATTAGGAGAGTAACCTAAGAAGATACCTTCGGTTGATTTAGGATCAAATTTAGTTAGGTAATCTTTAGTGTTAAGTAAGAAACATTTGCGACCAAAGAATCTAAAATGTTCTAACGTAGGCTTTTGGCCTCGAAGTAACTCGTATGGAGTTTTACCTAAGAAAGGTCTAATTAGGACTCAGTTAAGTATGTAGGTTGATGTATCAACAACATTGCACCAAAATTTCCGAGGAATAGATTGCTCATTAATCATGGTGCGACTCATTTCTTGTAGGATTCTATTTTTCCTTTCAACTACCCCATTTGATTGTGGAGTGCGAGGAGCCGAGAAATTGTGAGTAATACCATTAGCATCACAAAAAGCTCCAAATTGCACTTCATTATCAAATTCCCTACCAAGATCCGTTCTAATAGATACTATAGGACTTCCTAATTTTCTTTGTATTTTCTTACTTAATATTTCAAAGTAATCGAACATTTCAGTTTTATTCTTTAGAAATTTAGTCCATGTGTACCTAGAGTAATCATCCACTATAACCAAATTATAATAGTTACCTCCATAACTTTGAATAGCGAATGGACCAAATAAATCCATGTGAAGTAGTTCTAAACACTTAGTACTAGAGACCATATTATTAGCTTCGTGCCTAGCATGGACTTGCTTTCCTACGTTACAAGCATCACAAAATGATGTTCGTATTTTAATTTTGGTAGATCTCTTACTAGTTCTTTAGATGATAGCGATTGAAGAAATCGCATATTGACATGACCCAATCTTCGATGCCATATGGTCGAAGTATCATCCATAGAAGTAAGACAAAGTTTGTCTTTAGGTTCATTACCGATTTTAGTGACATATACTCCTTGTTTTCTAATGTCTCTTCCTATAGTGATACCGTTTTTCAGTATTTTACTACCGATTTCACTAAAAAGTACATTACACTTTTTATCACATATTTGTCCTATACTTAGAAGGTTGAAGTTTAGGTTTTCTACGTGACACACATCGTTAATGGTTAAAGATTTGAGAGAAATTATACCTTTACCGATGATTTTGCTCTTGCTATTACCAAATACCACATTCCTCCATTGAGGGATTAGGTATGTCGAAAACAAGTCTTTATTACCGCTCATGTGCCTCGTGCACCCGCTATCCTTGATCCATTCATACGGATCTGGGTCGACCTTTAAGTACACCTAAGAAAACAACTAACTCAAAGTTTGGTCCCCATTTGTTCATGGGTCCATTAGTGTTATACATTTCATTCATGTTAGACATGTATGAAAAAGGTGAGAATGCATTCCATGGTGTAAATTTTTGAAATGGAAAGCCATTTTGTACATTAGGATTGCATCCCATTTGATGATGGTTACTTCTCGGATAAACATTATTAGGTCTCCTTATAAATGTGTTTGGTTTTGAAAACGATGGACCTTTGTTTCTCATAAAACTTTGATTTTGTTTTAGTGGAGGTGGTTGTCTAATAGTAACGTGGGTTGGTTTCTTCTTATTAACGATAACAAAGTCGGTTCCAGATGAATTAGCTGCATTATTTTTCAGTTGCTTTGACGAATTGTGTTTCTTTATTCTCGCTAATTGATGCATTATGTTCCTGAAAACCTAAACCTTTTTGATTGTTTAATGTTTTAACACTATCTAGTATTGTATTTAGAGTATTAGTATTCATTCTAGCAATCTTGGAATCAAGATTATCAACTAGTGTTTGAAGTTGAACACAAAGCTCACATTCCCACTTGCTATCTTCCCTTTTCTAAACGTTTTAATTTGCCTTTTAACTCAATGACTTCCTTTTATAAATGTTCATTTTGTTTTCAAAATCTTATTTTTGTTAATTACTTTTAGACTAATTTTGCAAAGTTTATCATATTCACGATGCAATGAATCATCATCTAATGACGAGCTACTATAATAGATAGATTCAGGACATACCTCGTTTGAGTCATTTGCCATGAGACAAATTTATTCTTTCTCCTCCTCACTCATTCCCCACGAACCACTCACAAACGCCTTTTGTTCGTTACGTTTGGGACACTCACTAATGAAGTGATTTAGGTTCCCACATTAAAAATATACGCGTTCATCCCTTGCTTTCTTGTCGTCTTTGCCTTCCGGAACCCTTCTTGTCGTCATATGGTTGCTTGACATATCTTCCTTTCTTCTAAAGAACTTCTTGAAACCCTTCACATACAAAGCATATTCTTCGTCATCACTATCCGAAGAAGAGTTTTCTTCATCACTGGAGACCTTCTTGGCTTTTAAGGCAAGAGATTTGTGCTTTCTTTCTTTTCTTTTGAGGCTTGGAATCTTTAGCGAGGACAAGCTCATAGACTTTAGATTGCCTATGAGCTCGTCGAGGTGAGGATTGATAGGTCTTTTGATTCTTGATGGCCATCACCTTGATCTCCACTTGGATGGAAGTGCCCTTAGATATCTCCTAACATGATTACGACTAGAGAAAGACTCATCAAGTGCTTGTAATGATGTAATTATAGTATTAAAGTTAGCAAAAGAATTATCTATAGTATCCTCATCCGATATTGAAATTTTTCATATTGTTGAACAAACAAATCTATTTGTTTGTTTTAACTTGTTGATTTCCTTGATGAGTTACAACTAAAGAATTCCAAATTTCTTTAGAGGTTTTAAGCATAGAAATTCTTCGAATTCCTTTTGGGTAAAGCATTGTATAAAACCATTTTAACTTCACTATTTTTGGAAATCTTTTTCTTTTGATCATCGAGAGTTGATCATGAGGTGTGCTTATTAGATTTTCGGTTTTATCATCTTTTGTAGTGGCTTCAAAGTCTCCTTCAACAATGATGTACCAAAGATCAATATCTTTTGACTTCACATAAGTTTGAATATATTTTCCAATAAATAAAACCATTAGTTTCAAGTAGTGGAGGTCGTTGCATAGATTGCCCTTCTTTATAATTTCCGAACCCATTGTGTTCGAAAAGTTTTTAAAATACGATTTACTTTAAATTTTTTGTAAACCTAGCTCTTGATGCCAATTGTGAAAAACTAGAAGGGGGGAGTTGAATAGTTTTGCCGATTTTAAGTTAGTTTCAAAAACTTTAGATTCGATCTTATGTGAATTCATATGGATGGATAGAAAGTATAAAGCAATAATTAATGTAAGAAATGAAAGTAAGAAAAGTAAAGAACATAAATGACACAACCGATTTATAGTGGTTCGGCTACAAGGACACCTTCCTTGCCCTACTCCATTCCCCGAGTCACCTACTTGAGAGTTCAAGCACTATGTCAACAAACTCCTTCAACTCGTGGAGAAGCCTTCACAACGCCGCTACACACTTTTTCCGTACAAAGCTAAATACCGAGTCCTTAACATGGAGGACCAAACCAACACAACTATAACACAACAACTATGTGAAATATGAAATATAAGATCTTGCTCTGAAATCTTGTGGAGGAACAAATCAATCAAGGACCCACTTGGATGATTTGTAGTATCTCGTGATTTCGCCTTTGAGAAGGACCTATATGAGAATCACAACAAGAAAGAAGAACTACTATATAGATCAAGAGATCGAGATTAGAAGAGAGGAATAGTATATGAGCGAGTTTTTAAGAAGAGGGTGAGTTACAATGAAAAAATGGCTCACTATTTATAGGCAAAAATCACTAATGTTCCCGGATCCCACGGATCCTTACATGAGGATCCGTCGAGTGTAAACCGAGGATTCAGAGAACGCTCCTCCTAAATGGGTTATGAGTCATGGATCATGGGTCATGGGTCATAGCTTTGGACCATGGGTATCCAAATAGATACAATGTATCTAGAAGATTCAATGCATCTAGTCAATGGGTCATGGGTTAGCTCCATGGGAATGGGTCATGGGTTATGGTTTTTACCCATCCTAATAAACTATTACAATAAATGAATTATTACAACAATTAATGTTAAATGATTATATATGTAAATGCTTTACTAAAATAACATGTATCCTTATAATTTTACTTATGATAACTTTATTAATGTTATCAACAAAACACAAAGAGATCGCTAAATCTGAATAAACGTTTTTACGATTTATTTTTATTGGTAGGGATCATAGATTGTCATCCTAATGTGCCACTCTCCATTCCCATCACTTGGTGGCCTATCCCAATTCCAATTGTACCTAGGCTTCTTACTTTCAACTTTCCACCAATTCATGCAAAGATTAATGGGCAAGGTTCCTAGGAATTCAGTCATCTTCCTAAACACTAAAGTATCCTCGAATGGGTTCAGTTCAATGTCCCTAGCCAATTGTCGTTCTTGGAAAGTTGAGTTACTCACGTAGGTCTCTTCTAGATAGAAAGGTCGTTGAGGGCCTACAAATTCTCTATTGGTCCAAGGTCCATATCTCGATGGTCTCCTATCCAACATGATCTTATGGGGTATTTGTTTATCCTCATTATAATAGGAATGCTTCTTGAAATCATAAATTGACCTAGCACTCCCTTCTCCTACAACTATCTTAGACATCTTACAATCAATTATGGCACTAGCGGTAGCTAAGAATCCTCTTCCAACTAACAATGGGCATGTCTTGTCCCTATTCATGTCTAGCACATGGAAATCCGCCAAAAGAGTTAATCGACCTACATGTACTACCATGTCCTTCATTATTCCAACGGATCGCAACACTACCGTCCGCTAAACCTATGATCGTTTCCGTTGGTTCTATCTTACCTAGGTTAAGGCTTTTATGGAGGGACAACGGAAGAAGGTTGATGCTTGACCCTAGAACGCTAATGTGTCGAAAGCTTTGGAATTTTCAATGCTACGGAAGAATGAATAGCCCGGGATCATCTAACTTATTAGGTAATTTGTTTTGCACAAACGCAGACCCACGTTCTCTTAATTTTAGTCCTTGCTCATATTTATCTTTCAAAGCATTATACTAGGCGCATGAGTCAAGACTTCAAGAACCGGTTTTCTTGGTAAAGCTCCTTAAATTCCTCTTCTAGAGTAGGTTTGGGTTCTTAATTGGTTGGTGTTTCAAGGGTTGGATGGACCGTCAACTTGGGTTTTTTGTCTTTTGGAATGGTTTGTTTGAAACACGTATTGATGGTGTTGACCGAATAGACTTGTGGGTGCGAGGGGCATGGATATGCACTCTCCCTTGGTGAGCAAGAACATGGAGTCAATGAAATCGAATTCACTTTCGGCTTCTTGATAGTGTCACTTGGGAGTGCTCCTACATCCCGGTCATTGAAGGCTTTTAAGAGGGTGTCGAGCTTGTTTGTCATCTCGCTTTGTCGTTGCTTGAAATCGGATTCAAGCTTAGTCAATCGAGCTTTGAGATTACATAAAATTGGATACCATTCCCTCAAGATTAGTGGAAGTTCCGGTGTTTGGAGGATTGTTGTAGGAGGTATGGTTTGGTTGGGACCTATTTGGTGGATTAGAGGAGTTGTTTTGGGGCGGGTTTGAGCTTTGGCTCCACATAAGGTTAGGGTGATTTCTCCACGAGGGGTTGTAGGAATTTCCTAGGTTGTTTTGCTCGGGCTTAAAAGTATACTACTTCTCTCCCGCTCCGTCGGTACGCGTGGGTGCGTAGTCCGCAAAAGCTTGTTCGGGGAGTTTTGTGCAATCACGAGTGTCATGGGGACCACTAAATAATTCACAAGGTAAAGTGATTTTGTTTACTTAGCGTGAAGGTTTAGGAGCTCATAGGACTCATTAGGAATTTGACTTGATCTTCAAGTTCGAGCATCCTACGATTGGAAGGTTGTGAGTCAATGGGAGGCAAGGAGATTGCATTTACGGTTTTGAGGCAACTCAAGGGGGTCATTCCAACATTCGTTGTCATAGAGGGCAAGGTCCACTATTGTACCCTACGACTCTTTCGTGGTAAGTTCCTAAGCTTACCACGGCCGCTGGTCGATGGTTTGCCTAATGGAGATTGACATGATCGTAAAATATTTGGACTTGAAGCCAAAGATCAATCTTTGTGATGAGGACTTTATAGAGTAAGTCCTTGGATCAATTCCACGCCTCTAGAGAGTTTCTCCTTGACGCCGTTGGAACATCAAGATGTCATTCCTTAGTTTGGTAGTTCTCCCGGTGGGAAAAATTGGGCGGAAGCAGTGGTGAGATCATCCGACTTGAGATGGATCTGCGGGAAGTCACTCAAGCCAATTACTAGCTTGGTCCCGTAGAGAGAATTAGAAGAGACGCATGGCGTAGTCTCCCATGTGGTAGCATCAAGTTCAATGGAGTCAATGATTTTAGGAAATCCTTGAGATCTTGATTAGGATCTTGAATGAAGTCCATGGAATGCACATCCGCTTTGCACCAACCGGATGGTGTCGGATCGCATGGCCATTGTTTGAGCTTGAAGTGGGAGCTCAATGGTGTTCCTATAGCCTTCATGTCTCGGTCTAGAGTATTTACTAAGAGTACGGCCTCTTGATCGGTCGTGTGATGTTTGATTGAGTGGAAGTGGTTGATGTGGTGGTGGATCTTTGTTGGGCGGTTGTCATCTTCCATGATGAAAAGTGATGAGATTACGAACAAAACATAACGAAGAGGATAGACTAAAATAAAGCTAATGAAAAGAAAAAAGCTCACTTGATAGGAATCAGCGAGTAGACCTAAACGAGATAGAAATCTAACTAGCTATTCTATTCCACGGCGGTGGCGCCAAAACTTGATAACAGGGTTTCGGGTCGAAAAGGCTTCCTTTCTACGAGAAAGTTTTCAACCCTCTAGGCAGTGTACCTAATCGTTGTAGTGTAGTATGGGGTAAGCCGGGGTTGATTTGTTCTCTAGGGAATATGAATGCTAGAAAGAGATGTTTGTGAGAAGGTGAGGTTGAGGGGATTCTTTTTAGTCTTTTATGTTTTTTAGAAAGCAAGGTAAATATCGGAGGTATAAGAGTGGGGTGGTACTTCTACCAATTTTAACTACTTTTAATTAAACTACTTAACTAATTAACTACTTGAACTATGGATAGATTATGCTAATTGAAGTGTGCTCGTATGATAATTAAAGAGGTGTTTACTTAGATGTTCTTACTCCCTAGTTATCTCTTATAATTCGGTTGAATTGTCACATCCTCATCTTAATTGGTGCGTTGTATTCCGTTTGGTCCCGGGGGGGGGGGGTGCCTAATTCCCTAGTTTTATGAATTGTAACTCTCCTCTAGACTATCAAGGATCGACAAGTACAATAGTATCTCCCCCGAATACTCTATTATCCTTAAGCTACAACTTACGCAATAAACACAACGAATGGCCTAGGTGCACTCCTAAGATTTTTTACTATTTAGGATGTTCAAGCTCGCAAAAATTAAAGAAAAAGCCAGTTTTCCTTACTCTAGCATCTACCTATTAAGACAAGAGACAACCTAACAATAATTAATAACTAGGTTTCATAGATCTAAGAAAACACAAGGATAATTTAGCTACTCATATTAAACAAGCAAGCATACACACATACACTTGAACATGGGGTAGAAATAATGATAATATAGATTAACAAACTTATCTTATGATGTAAAATAGGAACCCTAGAATACTATGCAAGTTGGACTACAACTGAATTAGGGTTTGCTCTCCAAAGTTCTACCTCTTCAAATACAGAAAAATCAAATTCTATATAAAGATTTACAAATGCGACGACGTCACCTTTTGCTAGTGGCGACATCAGGTTGCATTCATTAGGGTTTAAATGGGCGAGTCAGCGTTGGGACGGCGTCGGTGTAAGTGTGTGACTTGGTCTTCATGAAGGGCGCCGTCGATATTGGTTCTTGGGCGCCGGTGTGGAAAATGAGAGACGCCCGAGTTTAGGCGTGTTGTCGGTTGTAGAACCAAAATTTGTTACGAGCCGTCACTTGTATTTTGATCCGATTTCTTGATGAGGATGGCGTCGCCTTTGATTGGGATGCCGTTAGGTCTCTTTGGAGGCCTTTGATCTTGACTTTGCCATTTTATTCATGTTTTGCTCCTTTTCATCCAAATATGCTTCATTCAAGCATTTTGCTTCCAAAAGACCTAAAATGTGAAAAAAACGATTTTAAGTAATGTGAGATATAAAATTTGTTGATTTAGGGTTTAAATGACCCCTTAAAAGCGTATCTTTTAAATCCTTATCGGTTGGTGTCTTGGGTTCGTGGTCATCTTTTCCATCTCGTCTCTATTCTTTCCCTCTCATTTTTCTTGTGGGTATGTTGGCATAAAACCTATTTGTTTATCATTTCTTTTGTTTAAACCGATTACAAACAAGTTATTATGTTTTCGTGGTTAAAATCAGGATTAAAACATGTTTTGATAGTGATTCGTGTGGTAAAAGTTTGAAAAAGTTGTTTGTGGTGTTTTGTTTGAATCGGGTCGGGTATAACCTGACTAGGGTTTTGAGTCAAACCCGTTATGTATACGGGTTTGGACTTGGATTTCATATTTACTCGGTCTTTGTCACAAATTTGTAATGAGTGATTTTGTTTATTTGGTCTTGGACTTTCTTATTTTTCTTCTTTTTCGATCTTTCTTTGTGCTTGGATTTATTATTCGATGAGTGTTGTTTTAGCTTAGTTGAGACTTAGGGTATATTTTACTCTTCAATAAGCTCGGATAGCTTATTTAGTTTCACTCTCGGTTCATAAAGACCCACGAAGGGCATGTTTGTTTGCTTTCTTTTCGGTTTTAGTTCAACGAGAGCACCCAGAGGATGTTTGATTGTCTTTGGCTTATTTTGAATTCACTTGATTTTTAATAAGCACTTGAGCTTATTTCCTTGATGATGGTCTCGGTTACAATGACACCCAGGTGGTGCGTTTGGTTATGGTTGGGCCGCAAGGCCATGTGAGTGAGCTGGTTTTGGATTTGTCATGGGCCGAAGCCCATTTGGTTGGTTTTGGTTTGGATTTGTTTTATTTAAGTTTTTTTTTTCTTGTGTAAAGTTTAGATGTTTTATTAATTACGGGGGAACCTGGACTAACATGATCTTCTTGTTTCGACATTATGTTTATTGGTACGTTTCGGTTATTTTGGATAAGATTGATAATTGGAATTTACGGATATATAACGGATTACATACTTGGACTATGACTTGATACACTTGGACATATACGGATTGATAATAGATATGGATAATTTGACTTATACTAGGCAGTTGGACTATTGGACTCAAACGGCTATAATATATTAGACTCGTGACAATTTAATATATTAGACTAATAACGGACCAAAAGATTGAATTAAAACATATTAAACTAGTAGTGAGTTACTAAAAACCGATAACTAATAAATAATCAAAAACTTGATTGATTTCATTAAATTATTGCAACATGTTTGGATTAACAAACACGAATATGTGTTGAGTTGGAAATTGTTGGGAAAATATTCTTTTGGAAAATTGAGTTGAACTAAAGTCTGTTGACTTGCAAACGTTGTATAAACGGACGAGTCATGGCAAAATTTTATAAAAATTCTAAAGTTATACTTTTGTTCCAAACAACTTGTATTATTATAAAACCCGACAAAGACCGACACATATAGTTTTAATAATATGTAAAATCCTTTATTATTTAAAATATTGACTCGAGTTTTCATTTAAAATATTGACTCGAGTTTTCATATAAAACTTAAGTATCTTTTCCCATACTATTTAATTGACCTTTATAAACTATTTGGGATTTCTGGGTAAACACCGTAACTTACCATTGACTTCTTCTTTTCTTATTCTTCCTACTCATTTTCCTTTATTTATTTTCCCTGTCTATTCTTTCATTTATTTTTCTTTGGCGTGAGTTGTATTTCGAGTCTATGTTTTCATACCACAACACGAAACGTTAATACTAAATCTTTCTTGCATATATACTAAACTTCCTTACAAATAATGACATTAAACTTTTTACAAATATTGATGCACATTCCACGAAAACTAAAATATCTTATCTTTTGAAATCTCATAAACATTATACCGTTTTTATGGGACATATTCTGAGATGAATTATATACTTATTAGGTTGTGCCGATCCTGTACCGTTGTGCCTGTACTTGTTGATATCGTTGTGTTTTGCTACTTGATGTCATTTGTGTTACTTGCGTTACTGCATACTAAGGTGAGTTCATAACTCCTACTTTTCTTGTTTTGTTAGGATCGTATATTTATGTTGTTTAGATGATTCGGGTGGTCTAGGATTATGATGATACAAGAAAGCCATTTTAGAGAGATGAAGAGAGGAGAGGGTGTTTTCTAAAGAGATGAACAAACAAATGTAAGGTTTGATTATGAGAAAAAGCACCACCCTTCCCTTAGTGGGAAGGGTATTTATAGTTACAAACTAAAAGACCTCCCGACGACTGTGGATCGGTATCTGATGGGTAAAGACCCGTCCTTCCTCCACGGTGTTGCACTAAACTAAACTACGCTAATAACTAACAAATAAACTAACAAATAACGTAACTAACGATATGTTTCTGAGCTAACTTATGCTAGATAATATTTGGGGTGACCGATACTTCACAATGGAATTTCTAATTCCTAACAATCTCCCCCTAAGGGAGGTCACCCCATGTTTTACATTTCGAATCCTAGCATTCTATTTAATCTTCAGTCTTGAGCTCGTAGACATTAATTCTTCAACATCTGCATCTTTGTGCTTTAGCGGTGATTCTTTAAAGTCTGATAACTTTGTACTTTAAGTGGAGGTCTTTGAACTGATCCACATCTTTGATGATCTTCGAGCTTACTTTGAGATCATCAGCCACTGTAAATCTCTGGATCACCCTTTATTGTGTTGCCATCATGTGAAGTTGTGACTTGCGGACCGACATGCTCACACTTTAGGGATCATGACATCTTTCCATCGAGTAGCGAAGCTTTCTTTGGTTCATGATATTTGCAGTGAGTAGCGGAAACATAGTATAAAATATCGAGCCGGGTTTCGTAGATATGCACAAGTCATGATTTCTTCAATTAAGTGTGGATCTTTGTGAGCATGCGGCTTTGGATTGACTTCTCAATTACGATCACCGCAACCGTCCACATGTGCTGCAAACAAAAGTTAGCAATAAAGCACACGAAGTGTCTTTGATCACTTCGTTGAATTGAGGTACACGCCCACGGTTCCCCGTTGATCAAGACAAGTCTTTGTGATCGGTATAATTCGAAGAATCTCCTTGACGGGGTTTCGCAAATGTCCTAGCTATTCTCAAACCGGAACATCTCAAAGAAGACAACACGGAGTGAGTGAACCCGTGAATTGAGATTCATCGATTGATGAAAATTGATTTGAAAACAATCGCATATTGTTTAGAAGAAAGAGTTTTGCAATCGGCGAAGGTTTTATGAGAAAGATCAATTTTCAATTTAAAATACTTTTGTATTTGAAAGAGAATACACATTCGATGTGCTAGAGAAAAGAAGAAATTTGCACATCGAGCGGTTTTCCAAAAGTATTTTTCAATCGAGATACTTTTGTGTTTGAAATATGAATACACATTTGATGTGCTAGAAAAGAAGATTTGCACATCGAGCGGTTTTTCCAAAAGTATTCGTCAATTCATTTCTGGACCAAGGTTGATTCACAAAGTGAATCGCCCCATCGTTCTATCCAGTTGTCACAAGATTGATCTTTAGAAAAGATCTCACATGTCACCCACCAAGAGCTTGTTTTATGTTGGCTCTAGAAGGATTTCCATCTTCATCGTGAATACTTTTACATATCACTCGGATGTTACGGCAATACCACAAGGATAATGCGTGGGACTCTCAATATATACTTACTTTCCACATTGTGTGAAACAAGCAAGTCTTCATTAACTTTGTGTCCTAATGAGATATTGTGGATGATCTCTTGGCTCTAGACTCAATTGTGCACATTTGGTTCCTATCTGGGAGACTAGGAGAGGGTCTCCTTCTTTAATATCAACAATCTCTAAGAGAAAGTTGATAGATTATGTAGGTTCCTATGAGAATGAAACAAGTCCTTTAAGAGGAACTTGAGTAGTTTGGGAAGTTAGGTGCGGGCGTCCTTTGGGTCCATGACGTCTTGTCTTCAATACAAGTGTTACCTTAGTAGACACTAGTAGCATATGTATTGAACTTGGTTTCTACCCTAAGGTTGAATTATTGGAGGGCTATTTCTTTTCACCCTTTTCTCATTCAATTCTTTTCATTCTTCAACCCCTTGATTGCTTACCAAGACTTCATAGCTAGAACCTTGTTGGGTTTATTCGATTACTAGCTCGTCTCGATCCGCACTCTTCCCATTTCTCACTTTTCTCCTTTTTTCAATATACCTAAGGACTTCTACACTATCTAGTGGGTTGTCCCTGGGTAGATCCCTCCGGCTCTGGCGGGATCGTGGGAACGAATACCTAACCTAACCATCCTTATAACTCCATGCATAAAGTAAATTGGTCGGTCTTTTGGTATTGTTCTTTCTTTCTCGAAACCAATTGAAAAACCATTTGGAAAAACAATCAAGGTACTTGTGATATAAAATCAAAGTATTTTGTACCTTAATTGTTTTGATCATTTAGAAATGCTCCCCCTCAACATATGCATATGATCTTGAAATTGTTTAGCACATGGAGGCAAGAGTTCTTTGAAATAATTTCTTGATCACAATTTCCGTAGAAAAAGCCATTTGATTTTCTTGGTAAATTCTCCCCCTCAATATGTGCATAGGATATTTGAAATCATTTTATCACATAGAGGAAAAAGTTCTTTTGAAATACATCCACGATCACAAAATCCATTAAGAAACCATTTAGAAAATCAATCAAGGTACTTTATGTTGAAACATATAATCTTTTGTACCTTGAAAGTTTGTTTTCTTTTGAAATGCTCCCCCTCAATATGTGCTTTGAGATTCGAAAGCGTTTAGCACATATGGGAGAGCGATATCACATTTGAATCAAAATGATCATCTTTAATCAAGTTTCATTATTAAATCACAAATTCTCCCCCGATCAAAAATATCAAACCCTTTGAGATTTTGGATCCCAAGTGATTTAATAAGGTTTAGAAAACATGGGAGAAAATGTGGCCTTGTTTAAATACTCTTCTGGTTTTTGGTTAAATGCTCCTCCACAATCATGTGCATTATGTATTTCAAAATCGTTTGACACATGAAGGAAGGAGTGCTTTGAAACAATCACCCTTTAAAACCGATTTGAGATTTAAATCACGATCTCTCCCCCGATCGAAAATTTCAAACCAATTAAGATTTTGGATCCGGATTGATTTAAATCATTTAGAAAATTTTGGGGAAAGACGTGGCAACATTTAATTTTGAAAAATGACTGATAAGGATCAATTTAAGACATTAAAGATTGTTAGTGTCAGGTATGATAGTTTTTAAGAGATCTTTAAGTAAAATAAAATAATTTCACAATCAAACAAGAACAGAAAAAATTTCATTTTGTAAGATCTTTAAGTTTTAAAGAAAATCATACCATGACATAACATTAAATCTTTAGATCACCACTTTGTTTTTATACAAACCGGACTTTTATGAAGAAATATCGTTTGAAAATATTTTATTTTAAATCACTCTCCCCCTCAATCGATGACCGTAGTCGATGATTGAGTGACTTAAGTTTTGATAAAATGAAGTCCGGTGATTTTCAAAATTAAGTCCAATTAATTTTCAAAAAATATTTTTCCATTTTCAAAACAACATTTTCAAAATTGTTTTAAGAAAATGGTATCATTCACTATTATCCTGCACAAAGATACGTTAGGTGGTTGAGCTGCTTTTGTTGTTGTTGCTGGAGGTTTGGAAGAAAACCATCTGCTGATGTAGTGAGACCTCTTACGTTGCATTTTTTCATGCCAACTCTCCATAGAGGTCAAATTAAGCTCCGTTTCTTCATTTGTCAACCCAAGATATAGTTACCTTTTCCTTTCGGCATCCAATCATCTTCAATTGTGGGATCCGGATCGGGAAAATTCTTATAACCATCTTATCTGCATACGTTAGTCAACACAGACAGATATATGGTGGTCGACAACACCCAAACAACAATCGACTAATTAAAGTCAATTCAACATATCAATCAGTTCATATAAAGCATGGGAATAATGTGTTTATCAAACTCTAATCATTTAATCCTAACAATCATATCCTAGGCACCTAGTCCTTCAACGTAGGTTAACATGTTTTACATTTAAGTATATAGGATAATTAGATAAGCTCGTTAGATGATATAGATTTGAAAACATTCTCCCCTCAATCAATGACTTATTTTATGAAAAGTTTTAAAAGCTACCAAGTCATTGATTTAGTTTTCAATTTATGAACATTCGACATCTTGATTGTTTTCAAGCAACTCATTTTCCACCAATTTTGTTAAAACAAATATTTTTACGAAGAATTTTAGAAGGAAAAATATTTGAGTAGGAACAATGATCCTTGACATACTTTTCTTAATTTGTTTTAGGATAAGTTCACGAAATTTTAGAAAATTGGTTTAGCGCAAGACTTTCCTTCCTTGAAGAGCGGGTTGCTATCGAAATAATAGCAAGCCATGGTTTAAGCACGGGTTCTGATCAAGTAAGCGCAAGCCATCATTTGAAGCCCGGGTTCTGATCAAATAACGTAAGCCATAATTATAGACATGTTTTGAAAAAATATTTACACTTCCCGCTCGAACTTCATATATGGTCCCGTGCCATTATTGAATGACATTTCTAAGGCTCATAGATGTTATCGATACTAAAAGACATGTCTTTGAAAAACAATATTTTGGTATTTTCAATTTTTTAATTTTATGGGTTTTGAAATTTTCTATTTTTCTATTTTCTTTTGTTGGTTTTATATTTTTTATTTTGTTTTTGATAAATATTTACAAAGATAGAGTAGATGATATAGTTTAAGAAGATGATGATCTGATAATGAGATAAGGATATCAAGCGACCCCATTGTAGAAGATAGAAGACATCATCTCTTAAACATTTACCACCAAAGCTTCCGAGGCTCCGAATAGAAGGCAGAACATGAGCCTTGAGAAAGAGAGACTTTGCGACTTCCCCAAACCGAAAATCCATTAGATGAGCAGATTCAAGCTCTATTTCAAGCTTGCCTTAGCCGGTGCAGAGAAGCACACCACTATCATAAATCCCATGCTCCTTTTAAGAGCGATAATCGAGATTCTCCGTTCGGGGTTATATAGATCACCACGTATCATCCCACTTTTAAATAATCTTCTCAATTCCTTTTTCTAACGGCGTACAAGCGATCCATACCAAAAAATGTCAAGAGACCACTTTCCCCAAGTAGATGAATTGATGCGATCGGTCTCTTATACTAGAGCTCACGAACCCGAATACACATATACCCAAAGACGGAGAAACGTATACCATCAAGTAGCAGATTAAGTCCAATAGCAAAAGGATAACCCCGATGAATACTTTTCTCCCTCAAGAAAGTGTATGAAGCTCAAGAACCCGGCACCGAATGCCCAAAGAGAGAATAACCGATAACATTGAAGTAGCGGGCGAATCATCGATTTTCTCTCAGATGACAATCTGCGGATGTCAACTCGAGAATAAGTGATTATATCTACGAATCATCGATTAAGCACTCAAGTGAAACAGCTGAGTGCCCCCAATGTACACAATTCTCTCTCCCCTGATGATTGCGATAACATCGAAATCATCACACACTTGTGTACCTCTTTTATCTTCAGAAACTTTCTCTTCCATCTTTTCCCCCAAATAGTTGGAATAAGAACACTAAACGCCATGAGTCAAACCTTGAGTGTCTCTGCGGTAATGACATTTGTCTTCCCCGGATATCTTCAATCACTTAGAAGTATTAAGTTCATCAAGTTTACTCGCGTTTAGATGCTTGTCTCCTTCCCCCTTGCTGGTTTTGATACTTCAGAATCAACAAGATATTGTAAGTCCAAATACTTGAAATCTGTTAAGAAGATCATCATTGGCTCAGATGAATCTGTGAGAATCAACTTGCTGAAGAATGTGAGCAAGTCTAATTGGGGATTAAATCTGACATTACACTCTCCCCCAATTAGTGCTCTCCCCTAAACCGACAATCTTTATGATGAATGCTTGAATTAAGAAGAAGTCTTTAGATCGTTAAATGCAACTCGTCTTTAGTCTTCTAACATGTATAAGAAAATGTAGAATCGACTGTAGACTCGACCTTCTTCAAGATTGTTCGTTTGGGGAATAGAAGGTTAACATCTTCAACTCACCAAATGCATTCCCCGTTAACTTACAAATAGCAAATCTCCTTAACTAAGATCCCTCCCAATCAAACAAGAACAGAAAGATGTTCATCAAAGAAATCAGCCTAGCAACTAGAAGCACTTTGTCATAATCAAATCAGCCCGTGTGAAGATGTCAACCAATGGATCTTAGAAGAAACTCCATGTAAAGATGACCCGATAAGAAGAAGCTCGGTTCTTACATGAGTTTGGAGCCGTTTGACCATTTGTTCTCAGATGTCAATCTTGAAGCACATATTGAGGGGGAGCATTTCAAAAGAAAACAAACTTTCAAGGTACAAAAGATTCTATGTTTCAACATAAAGTACCTTGATTGATTTTCTAAATGGTTTCTTAATGGTTTCTTAATAGAAGGTTAACATCTTCAACTCACCAAATGCATTCCCATTAACTTACAAATAGCAAATCTCCTTAACTAAGATCCCTCCCAATCAAACAAGAACAGAAAGATGTTCATCAAAGAAATCAGCCTAGCAACTAGAAGCACTTTGTCATAATCAAATCAGCCCATGTGAAGATGTCAAACAACGGCTCTTAGAAGAAACTCCATGTAAAGATGACCCGATAAGAAGAAGCTCGGTTCTTACATGAGTTTGGAGCCGTTTGACCATTTGTTCTCAGATGTCAATCAACCTGCAGAATTTTCACACTTCTTCTCCCCCTCAAGAATTGCATACGGAGTTGTCATTCTTGATTAAATAAGTGAAATCATCCAAATATAGTTTATTCACACTTCTCCCCCGCAAAATTAGCATATGATGTCGCCATCGTCATTATAAAAGAGCAAGTGGAATAAGACAACAATCATCGGTAGTCCGGTTCACTTGATAACTGAAAGCGCGTGGAAAAAGCATGAAGCATATTGATGAGAATGGTCATTAATGAGAAGATTTCTCTTCTTCCGAAGATAATACGCACTGAAGCGTACACATTTCTTTTCTTTAGAGAACGAGGCTTGAACTGTTATATTCAAAAGTCATAAGAAGATTTCTCTTCTTTCGAAGATAAAGTGCACTGAGACGTACAGTTTTATTTTCTTTAGAGTACGAGGCTTGAACTGTTGTGTTCAAACATCATAATCTCTCTCTCTTTTCATCATCTCTTGGCAAAACTTGTAACCAACCGCATTATCATCCAGTAGGCTCTTTGTCGTGACAGCTGATGGAGAAAACCCAATATGATGAATTTGATCTTGAGGTAAACTAACCCGAACTCGTGACTTAAACTTGCACATATGTAACAAAGAGCGGTGCCGAGAGTTCATCCTCCATTGAATCTCTAAGTAATCTATACTCTTCATCCAACCAACCATCAAGTATTAGACGTACATCACCTCTTGAAAATCCACAATTGAATGTGACACTAAGCACTACAACGTAACTCCTTAAAGTGATAGTTATTTTGTGGTGGTAAGAGCCCAATTCCCCCAAGTGATAAAAGAAAAGGAAAAATTCACCCAACAATAACTAGATTTCCAAGTCTTCGTTTTTGATAATAAGCTCGAACAAGGATCTTGAAGAATCTTCATCCAACCATCCCCGATACCTTCAGATACTAAGTACACTCGCCCATGATATTTCACTTCAACCTCAAATAAATAATAGTGAATTAACCCCGTTGTCACATTTTCTGGTTAAAAGCTCACATCTAGCCTCTTTTGACGTTTTAAGTGAACTATGATAATGGTTTTCATCCCGACCATGGTTAAGAGCACATAACCCCGTAAAACTTTGAAATGACCAAACTGTCATGAAAAAAATCCAAACAATCATCCAAATCATGAAGTACACCCTTTTATCCCTTCTTCAAAGCAGAAACTGTAGCACCAGCATCAGATAAGACCTCGAAATACACTTTTCTTTCTCCATGATGGTTCCATCATCACGGGATTTTACAATTCTATGGTTTAAACCGAGAAATAGTTTCTTTCACGAGATTTTACAAAACCAAGAATAAACCGTAAGATAGATCCGGAAATGCGTTTTACAATTACCAGGATGTTTCCATTGTCACGGGATTTTACAAGTCTATGATTTAAACCGAGAAATAGGTTCTTTCGCGGGATTTTGCAAACTCAAGACAAAACCGTAAACAATGTCAGCTTGAATGTTTTATGACAACTTTGGTTTCGGTGAATATCTGTTTTTAGGGGAACATGCAGCGGTTCAACAGCGGTTCATTATCCAATAACAACATTATCATCAACCATCCAATAAACACTTTGGTAAACACATCATTCACGCATTCTGTCGGCTAATGTTGTGACCTCCTGGTGAAGTAAACCCGATATACCAAACTTGATCATGAAGTAAAATTCCCCAGATTTGTTACTTAAACTTGTACTAATCCTTGTGAAGAAGAAATGGTGTACCCAATGTACAAAACCTCTTGACATATCCTCAATTGCGTGAGGCACCGTAGTGGTAGTTACGTTGTGGGTTAAGCGAGAAAGAATCACAAGAGTAACTAAATAGCCAAGTCTATATCACACTCTATAAATGCCCAAACAAGTCATCTTCGCGGAATGGTAGAAAGAAAGATGACGAAATAAGTAAACGAGCCCGGAAAAACCTCACTTCAAGTCCAATTAAGAAATAATGTACAAACAGCCCCATAGTCAACCTTGTTCAAGTATCAAATCAACCTTGACATTATTTTACATGAATATGTATACCCCAGAGTATCAAACCACATAGCACAATAAGTCTCATCTTCAAATCTCATCGATAAATCTCATAACCCAGTCCAATTATCACAAATCTCATCATCAAAAATATTAGCACAACATCTTAACACCACATCCAGTCCAAATCACATATGATGGTCACAATAATCCGGGTCCAATCAACTTACACATAAGCACTAAATATGATTAATCCATTCTAATCTTTGCAGATCTCGCCAAAACAAAGTGATCCGAATATTTCCCAATCTCAATAGCTCAAATCCAAATCCGGTTAACAGTCGTGATAATAAGCTTATTGTACAAATCCGGTTAGCAAAATTGATCACAAATGATATACAAATTCTTATCACAACATGCGTCAAGACAATGTCCATTCCAATAATTAACTTTAGCTCGATCATTAAGTCCAATCGTGGCCCAACACACAACAGCCCATGGAGTAGTAATATTGTTGAAGCCCACACCGTTCACAAATAACTCAGTCCAAGAAGATGTGGCCCGGTATATCCTACACAGCTGTTACCCTAAGTTTGGGGTATAAAACACCACCAAATCTCACACTTATCCAACCCTAAACACAATCTGTAACCCTAGTCACAAATTAATCTGCCCCCCTTTATCACAATTAACATTTCTCCCAAAATCATCTCCTAATAACTCTAACCTTCATAGAAAAATTACACCAATTCATATTGGGTTAATAGCTCTCAATCGATACAACAACATGATTCACGAACCCCAATCTCATAACATTCTCATGGGCAACACCAAATCTTGTCTAGCCACAGGGATGGCATGTGACATGGATTCGGATTTGAGGACAATCCAGGATATTAGGTAAGTTTCAAACGTTTTGACATGAGTTTACCGAACCAAAGAAAACAATTAACACTTATGTTAACTGCTTTTCTTTATATGTTCGGACACGAGGGCATAATTAAGTACTTGTTTTACCGAGTATCATTTAGACCGAAGAGAAGAAGATAATACATCAATGTATTACTCTTACGAATATTTGAATATTAATGAAAAGTTTAAGATCAATGATGTTCTCATTTTCATGTATATAGGCCTTGAGTCTTGATGTATCTTAGAAAAGAACATGATGAATGATTCTGAGATCATAGTTGAAGTTGTTTTATAAGAATAAATCTTGTATAATACCAACAACTTTAGATGAGTGATGGATTTATCGTGTCTAGACCAGTAATGGACTTAAGGATACACAAATCATATTGAGATCTTTGGGTAATTATTTCATTTGGTTTTCATTATATGTGTGGATCTGTGATGTTTAGATTCGTGTGAATGACCCGTGATGGTCTTAATGTTTTACCTTTTAAAACAAGAATATTCTGAGATCATTGATAATGTGTCGAATCTTGGTAGATGTAGAGGTAGATGAATGATAGATGTTTGATTTGAACTCGTATGCTTGTGATGATTGTGATATGGTTCGAAACAATGGTAGTTTGTTGCTAGATGATGTTTGTTAAGCTTGTATGATGATACTGAGTCCTTTTCTGTTCGAGTCAAATCGCATAACTTTAACTTCACAAATCGCTTCTTCCTTTTAAAAAAAAACAAACTGCTTTGAGTATCAAATCGCTTTCAAAAAAGCCATTTTAGACAAATCGCATCAGGATTTTATCACACAAACCGCAGTTGACTTTTTGACCATGAGTAGACAAACCGCATCTTGCTTTAACCATTAAATGACAAATCGCATTTGACTAAAAAGTCAAACCGCTCATAAGCTCAAATCGCATCTTGATTTTGTGACAAACCGCATACTTAGATTCATTGAATCTGGACTTAACAAGGACAAACCGCATAGACCAAAAGTGTTGCAAACCGCATTGAACAACAAATCTGGACATTCTTGTGACAAACGCATCTTAGTATACAACAAAGCGCACGACAAAACACATCAACAACAACATCACAAACCGCACATATGAACATAGACAACATCAAACAACAAGAAGAAGTCAACATCTAATCGATGCGACATCAAGCAAAGAAGAAGAACCATGTATAAAACCCATCAACGAATTACATAAAATCGGTAAAACAACAATAACAACATATCAAACATAGCATGAATCACGTAACAAACATCACCACTTTTTCAAAACCATACGACTCAACAAACCGCATAGAAGAACCTCGCAAAACCCTAAGAATCATCAAAACAACACAACCTAGGCTCGATACCAATTGTTAGGATCGATATTTATGTTGTTTAGATGATTCGGGTGGTCTAGGATTATGATGATACAAGAAAGCCATTTTAGAGATGAAGAGAGGAGAGGGTGTTTTCTAGAGAGATAAACAAACAAATGTAAGGTTAGATTATGAGAAAAAGCACCACCCTTCCCTTAGTGGGAAGGGTATTTATAGTTACAAACTAAACGACCTCTTGACGGCCTGTGGATCGGTGTCATATGAGGTAAAGACCCGTCCTTCCTCCACGGTGTTGCACTAAACTAAACTACGCTAATAACTAACAAATAAACTAACAAATAATGTAACTAACGATATGTCTACGAGCTAACTTATGCTAGATAATATTTGGGGTGACCGATACTTCACAATGGAATTTCTAATTCCTAACATGTTTTAAACTATTTTGGGGTGAGAATACATACTCGTTTTTACCTAAATTGAATACTTGTTTGTTTTCTCGAATGCATTACTTATCTACTTGTTACATACTCGATTACTCTCTTATGAACACAGATGCTTAAAAACATATATCTATGCTTTCTTAAAACTTTTACTTGGACCAAAACTAATTTGATGCTTTTCTTAAAATTATTACGTGGACAAGACTAAGATACTTATCCCGCTATTTGCCCACTCATGAACCGTCAATTCCTGTAGGAAGCGCGAGTGTTATGGATAGATCTATCAGGGGTGACTACCCCATCCAAGGTTGGTCGCGCCAACCGGTAGGACGTATAACATGTCGCACTTATGAGTGTTTCAGGATAAACACTTGCTGGGGGCTTTCTTTTGACTTGGTGCTTATGCACACTATACTAGGCTGAGCTTCGATTGCATTAACTTAGTTAGTGTAATAGACTTGAATTTACTTTGCTTATGGTCCTACTTTATGCTTAACACTTTATGGTCTACTTTCTTCTTGACGCTGTGAGTGAAGTAGTGGTCACTGATGCTATACTTGAATTTATATGTATTCTATAATCACTCTCGAAAACCTTGTGGTCCACAATACCAATTTTGCTTAACGGTAAACATTCATTTTCATGACATTGTAAGTGACACCATAGTCATAAAACTCTCTTTTGAATTCACATTACTTTTATTATACATTTTTTTTATACAAACTTATAAAACTTATGAACTCGCCAACCTTGTGTTGACACCTTTAGCATATATTTCTTAGGTTCTTCAGGTGATAGCTTACTTTTGGAGGCTTTTGGCATGGCATGGTTATAGACTATTCAGAAGTGTTTTGACACAAGTATGACTACTTTATATTGGGACCACTTAAATAAATGGGCCTTGTATTTTTGTACTTGAATCATGTTTTGAACCCTTTTAAATCTTTTAATGAAATTTCTCTTTAAAATGGATAAGGTAAATCCGTTCTTTTTACTTTGTGTTGTGATTCCAATTTAGTAGCACCCCGGTGACATAATCTCCCACTGCGACCCATTTTTAGGGGTGTTACACTGGATATGCAGAGTTCTTTGAAAAGAAACTCATCACTCAAGAAGCTAGTGGGAGGGCGGTGAGAACTTAAAGAAATTTATGAACAAGATACATCACCTTACGAAAATACTAGCGTACATCAAGTGGAGCTAGAATGTCTTGCACCTCCACCAAGTCATTCTCATTTGTATGTGCGAAAGGACACATCGTGCTCTAGCGATTATGTCTAAATGTAGAAGTTGAGGAGTATAGTTTAGGGATCTTAATGAACACGCTAACTATAGAGTCGCTTATCGGATCCTAAATTTGATAAATGGCTTGACTACGAATGCGGAAATGCAATCCATGCGTGATAATGAAGTATGGGAAGAAGTTGACCTCACTCCTAACACTAAAGTCGTTGGTAACAAGTGGCTCTTTAAGAAAAATCTTGACATGTATGGCAAGATATACACCTATAAGGCTCGTCTTGTAGCGAAGGGTTATACTCAAACCTATATGGTTGACAATGAAGAAACCTTCTACTATCATACTAATTGTATTATGTGTGAGACCATGGGATTCATTCTTTTGAATCTTTTATTGTTATTGTGTGGTTTCACACAAACCCTAGATCCAATGTTCTTGAATTCGTTCCTAGTTTGATCTGTTAATACAAATAAACCGTAAAATGTTTGTTTATATTTAGCGATCTCGTTAAGTTTTGTTGATAACAAATATAAAGTTATCATAAGTATAGTTCTAAGAATACATGTTGGTTTGCAAAATATACATTTGTGCATTTACATATATGTTGCAATAAAAATGTGTTGTCATAAAATATGTAATAGGTTGGGTAAAAACCATGACCCATGACCCATACCCATGGAGCTTAATCCATAACCCATTGCATGATATCATGCATGAAATCATGTTGAGCATTATTCATGATCCATGACCCAAAGTCCATGACCCATGACCCATGGACTAGGTACAATGTATCTTGTTGGGTATCCATGATTCAAAATCCATGACCCATGGTCCATAACCCATAACCCATAACCCGGTTTGGTATCCAAAATCTGGACTTGGTGACCCAGGCCGGATCCTCAGATTAATCGGTTGGATCCTTGGGTGAGGATCCGCCGAACCGGTGACTTGAGATAGAATGTCTATAAATAGTGAGTCATTTCTCCATTGTTTCTCACCCTTTCTCTTACAAATCTCTCATATATTATCTCACTCTTCTAACCTCGGATCACTTGATCATTCTTGTAGTTCTTCTCTCTTTGTTGTGATTCTCTTTTAGGTCTTTCACGAAGGCGAGTGTTAATACAAATAAACCATAAAACGTTTATTCATATTTAGTGATCTCGTTATGTTTTGTTGATAACAGATATAAAGTTATCATTAGTAAAATTATAATAATACATGTTATTTTGTAAAGTATATACATTTGGTAATTTACATTAAATGTTGTAATAATTTATTTGTTGTAACAGTTTATGTAATAGGATGGGTAATATCCAAGACTCATGACCCATACCCATGAAGCTAATCCATAACCCATGACCCATTGCATGACATCATGCATGAAATCATATTGGGTATTATCCATGACCCAATGTCCATGACCCATGACCCAAGAACCAAGACTCATTATCTAGATACATTGTATCTTGTTGGGTACCCATGACCCAAAGTCCATGACCCATGACTCATACCCATAATCCATAACCCGGTTTGCAACCCAAAATCCGGACTGGTATAACCTAGAATGCGAATCCTAGTTTTACATGTCGGATCCCCAGTGAGGATCCGCCGAACCGTGGGACAGAAGGCTTTTTTTCCCTATAAATAGTCAGCCATTTCTACATTGTTACTCACCCTTCTTCTTACAACTCTCTCATATATTATCTTACTCTCCTAACCTCTGATCATTTGATCATTCTTCTAGTTCTTCTATCTTTTATGTGATTCACATATAGGTCCTTCTCAAAGGTGAGATCACGCTATACTACAAGTCATCCAAGCAAAGGGTCCTTGATTGATCTGTCCATCCACAAGATTTCTGTAGCAAGATCTTTTAATTCATATTTCACATAGTTGTTGTGTAATAGTTGTGTAAAGGTTTGGTTCTACCTCGTGGAAGAACTCGATATTTAGCTTTGTACCAGAAAAAGTATAAGCGACGTTGTGAGGCTTCTCCGCCGTGTTGAAGGAGCTTGTTGACATAGTGCTTGAAATCTCGAGTGGGGTACTCGGGGAGTGGAGTAGGGCAAGGAATGTGTCCTTGTAGCTGAACCACTATAAATCATTTGTGTCGCTACTTTCTATCCTTTACTTTACTTGATTTCTTCATTTACTTTACTTATTGTTTTATACTATCTATCCACCCATACGAATTCACATAAGATCGAATCTAAATCTTTTAAAATTAAATTAAAATCGGTAAAACTATTCAACCCCCTTCTAGTTTTCCACAATTGGCATCAAGAGCAAGGTTTACAAAAGTTTTAAAGTAAATTGTATTTTAAAAACTTTTCAATCACAATGAGTTTTGAAAATTATAGAGATGGGCAATCTATGCAACGACCTCCACTACTTGAAACTAATGGTTTTATTTATTGGAAAAGTAAATTTGAAACTTATGTGATATCAAAAGATATTGATCTAAGGAATTTGAAAGAATTTATATGCTTAAAACCGCTAAAGAAATTTGGAATTCTTTGGTTGTAACACACCAAGGAATCAACAAGTTAAAAAGAACAAAATTGATTTATTTGTTCAACAATATGAACAATTTTCAATATTGGATGAGGATAATATAGATAATTCTTTTGCTAACTTTAATACTATTATTACTTCATTACAAGCAGGTTGATGAGTCGTTTTCTAGTCGTAATCATGTCGGGACATTTCTAAGGCGCGCCCATCAAAGTGGAGACCGAAGGTGACGACCATCGAAGAATCCAAAGAACTTGTCAATCCTCACTCTCGATGAACTCGGAGGAAACCTTAAAGTCTATGAGCACGTCCTCGCTAAAGACCAAGTTTCAATGGAAAAGAAAGAGAAGCACAAATCTCTTGCCTTAAAGGCCAAGAAAGTCTCAAGTGATGAAGAAACCTCATCTTCGGAAAGTGATGACGAAGAGTATGCAATGGCGATGCAGGGACTTTAAGAAGTTCTTTCGGAGAAAAGGAAGATATGTCAAGCAACCTTATGACGAAAAGAAAGGGTTGCGAAAGGCAAAGATGACAAGAAAATGAAGGACTGACGTAAGTGTTTCAAATATGGGGATCCTAATCACTTCATTAGTGAGTGTCCCAAACGTGACGAACAAAAGGCGTTCGTAAGTGGCTCGTGGGGAATGAGTGAGAAGGAGAACGAAGAAATTTGTCTCATGGAAAAGACTCCAACAAGGTATGTTCCGACTCTCTATATTATTGTAGTTCATCGTTAGATGATGAATCTTTACATCTTGAATATGATAAGCTTTGCAAAATTAGTTTAAAAGTAATTAACAAAAACAAGATGTTGAGAAACAAAAATGAACGGTTAGAAAAGGAAGTTCTTGAATTAAAAGATAAATTAAACAGATTAGAAAAGGGAAAAGAAGTAGATAGTGAATGCAAGCTTTGTGTAGAAATTCAAACGTTAGTTGATCATCTTGATTCTAAGATTGCTAGAATAAGTACTAATACTCTTGATAAAATACTTTATAGTGTTAAAATGGGTAATAATCAAAAGGGCTTAGGTATTCAGGAACACATTGCGTCAACTAGCGAGATTAAAGAAATACAATTCGTTCTGACAATCAAAAAACAGCATCAGAACCACGGATCCCATGGATCCTTTGAAAAAGAACCATCTAGTGTAAATTTAGGGATCCGTGGGTCATACCAAGAAAATGTGATGAAATAACACAACCACTTCCTCTAGAACCGACTTTGTTATTGTTAACAAGAAGAAACCAACGCATGTTACTATTAGAAATGTCAAACAACCACCTCCCTAAAACAAAATCAAAGTTTTATGAAAACAAAGGTCAATCGTTTTCTAAACCGAACACAAATATAAGAAGACAAAACAATGTCTATCCTAGAAGTAACCACCATCAAATGGGATAGAATCCTAATGCACAAAATGGTTTTCCATTTCAAAACTTTACACCTGGGAATGCTTTCTAACCTTTTTCGTATATGCCTCATATGAATGAAATGTATAACACCAATGGACCCATGAACAAATGGGGACCAAACTTTTGAGTTAATTTTTTTCTTAGGTGTGCCTAAAGGTTGACTTAGATCCGGACGAATGGATCAAGGATAGTGGGTGCACAAGGCATATGACCGGCAATAAAGAATTATTCTCCACATACGAACCCTTCAATGGAGGAAATGTGGTGTTCAGAAATAGCAAAAGCAAAATCATCGGTAAAGGTACAGTCTCTCACAAATCCTTAACCATTAACGATGTAGTCATGTAGAAAACCTAAAATTTAATCTACTAAGTATAGGTCAAATATGTGATAAAAAGTGCAACGTACTTTTTAGTGAAACCGGCAGTAAAATATTGAAAAATGGTACTACTATAGGAAGAGGCATTAGAAAACATGGAGTCTATGTCATTAAAATCGGAAATGAACCAAAAGACAAGCTTTGTCTTACATCTATGGATGATAATTCGACGTTATGGCATCAAGATTGGGTCACGCCAATATGCGACTTCTTCAATCGCTATCATCTAAAGAACTAGTAAGAAACCTACCTAAACTAAAATCTGAACATCACTTTGTGATGCTTATAACATAGGAAAACAAGTCTATGCTAGTCATAAAGCTAAAAATATGGTTTCTACTATTAAGTGTCTAGAATTACTACATATGGATTTATTCGTCCATCCGCTATTGAAAGTTATGAAGGTAACTTCTATACTTTGGTTATAGTGGATGATTACTCTAGGTATACATGGACTAAATTTTTAAAGAATAAAACCGAAATGTTCGATTACTTTGAAATATCAATTAAGAAAATCCAAAGACAACTAGGAAGTCCTATTGTGTCGCTTAGAACGGATCATGGTCGGAATTTAATAATGAAGTGCAATTGAGCTTTTGTGATGCTAATGGTATTACCCACAATTTCGACTCTTGGCACTCCACAATCAAATGGGGTAGTTTAAAGGATAGTTAGAACCCTACAAGAAATGAGTCACACTATGATTAATGAGCAATCTATTCCTCAAAAATTTTGGTGCAATACCGTCGATACATCAACCTATATACTAAACCGAGTCCTAATTAGACCCTTCTTAGGAAAAACTCTATACGAGTTACTACGAGGCAAAAAGCCTTCGTTAGAAAACTTTCGAGTCTTTGGTAGTAAATGTTTCTTACTTAATACTAAAGATTATTTAATTAAATTCGATCCAAAACCAACCGAATATATCTTTTTAGGATATTCTCCTAATAGTAAAGCATACGTAATGCTAAATAAAGAAACTATGAAAGTTAAAGAATCTTTAAACGTAAAATTTGAAAGAGTCCACCTAAAACTACCTACCTCTTGTCGATGACGAGTTAATCGAAAGTGAAGTCTTAGAAATCAAAGAAAATATAAATAAAGAAGATGAACCATTAAAAATGAAATCATCAATATTAAAGAGTCTAAAGATCATCCCGTAGAAAAGGTTATAGGAAAGTTAAATGAAAGAACCTTAAGATCTCAAGTCTAAAACCAAAGTAGTCTATTTTGTTTTGTTTCAACCATAGAACCTAAAAACACTCAAGAAGCCATAAACGATGAAAGTTGGGTAATAGCTATGCAAGAAGAGTTAAATCAATTTGTTTCTAACAATGTTTGGACACTTGTCCCTCAACCTATAAACCAAACCATAATCGGAACAAAATGGGTATATAAAACAAATTAGTCGTGTCTAGAAATAAAGCTAGACTTGTTGCTCAAGGGTATAACCAACAAGAAGGCATAGACTTTGATGAGACCTATGCTCTCGTAGCCAAATTAGAGTCTATAAGAATAAACCTTGCTTATGCTTGTGCTCATGATCTCAAGCTTTTTCAAATGGATGTTAAAAGTGCTTTTTTAAATGGTTTTATTAATGAAGAAGTTTATGTAGCTCAACCTCCGGGCTTTATCGATTTCGAAAAACCTAATCACGTGTACAAACTAAAGAAAGCTCTCTACGGTCTTAAACAAGCCCCAAAGGCTTGGTATGAGAGACTCAAATCATTTTTAATAAAAAACGACTATACCATGGGGTTAGTTGACAATACAGTTTTCACAAAGAAAAAGGACTCACAAATAATTATTGTTCAAATATACATGGACGATATTATATCCGGATCAACTTGTCAAGACATGTGTGATGATTTCTCAAGAATCATGCATGATGAGTTTGAAATGAGTATGATGGGAGAATTAAGTTTCTTTCTTGGTCTACAAATCAAACAACTAGAAGATGGTATCTTTTAATCAATCCAAATACATAAAAGAAATGCTAAAGAAACTTGGATTATAAGAGTCAAACCAATAAGAACACCAATGTCATCCGATACCAAACTCACCAAAGATGAAGACGGTGAATCCGTTGACAACACCAAATACCGTGGCATGATTGATAGTCTTTCTACCTTATGCTAGTCGGCCGGATATCATGTTTAGTGTATGTCTTTGTGCTAGGTTTCAAGAAGATCCTAAAACTTCACACCTAGAAGCCGTCAAAACAATATTTAGATATATTAAGGGTATTACTCAATTGAAATTATGGTATCCCAAGGAGACTGGGGTAGAAACTATTATATATGCGGATTCTGACCATGCAGGTGATTATATTGACTGAAAAAGTACAAGTGGTGTTTGCACCTTCATTGGGTGTTTTTTAACATCTTGGTTCTCAAAGAAGCAAACGAAATTGGCCATATCAACAACCGAAGCAGAATATGTCTCCGCCAGCAAAGCATGCCAACAAGCACTATGGATGAAACAAGTGTTAGTTGACTACAACATCCATCTAAGTAACATTGCTATTTTATGCGACAACAAAAGTGCTATTGATCTAAGCAAAACCGTGTTGCATTCTCGCACCAAGCATATAGAGATTCGTCATCACTTCTTAAGAGACAATGTTCAAAGGGAACATTTCAATTGAGAAAGTGTCATCTCGAAGACAACATAGCCGACGTTCTCACCAAACCGTTGAAGCGGGAACAATTCAACTTGCTTCGTCTAGGTCTTGGTATTATGGAACAATTGTCGTGAAATATTTTCATTCTACAAGGTACGTAAACGTTTGCCTTACCTTCTTTTCTGAGTCTAGGATCTCTATTTCACACTACTCACAAACAATATGGGGATTTATTTTCAAAACTCAAGATAATTTTTTATAAGAAGCTCTTCGAAATATTTTCTAAGAATTTTTTTCCCCATATCATTTTCATTGAAATCACTCTCACGTATAGGACAAACATTTTTTCTCATCGTTAATACAAAGTAAAACCTCTTTCATTGCATCTCATGATTTTAAATGCTAAAGGAATACATAACTAATATGTGTTTCGGGTACATTCAATCAAGCAAAAATGAATTAAGGAGCACTTGGGTTATCTCACTAAAATATATATTTTTCACTTCTATGTTTATTTTGTTTAAAAGATTCGAGATAACCACAACTCCACATGGTTTTCATATAGGCACACACTAGGAACTATTGTTTCAAAAGCAAATTTTTAGCTTCCTAAGAACACCAATTCCACGGATCCCAAGATTTACTGTTGACGGATCCCCAAAGGGACTGATCAGTGGGACCCGTGCCATAGTAGCCAAAATTTCTCTTATTTTTCTCACTTTGGCTAGAAACTTTCATATTTTCAACATTTTAGCTTTATCACTAATGAATATGTTACTTAATGCTTGTGTTCTCATGATCACATGCCTTAAATTCGTATCTAATCATTAGATTATAGTAGACATTTTGGTTTTAGCATTCATTGCAATGCATTATTAGCTTATAAATAATGTTCCAAAATGCTTGCACATTTAATCACTTTCAACCTCATAAACAATCATCATTATGTCACCCAAAAGATCCTCAAACATTGATGAACCATCTAGTGAAAACAACCCTTTCTAAGAAATCCAAAACTTCATCCTACCACCTTCCGTAGTACCACACCAACCAAATCTAGGAGAACCGCACGGATTAGCATCCGGACTTGTTGCTTAGCTAAACCTTTGTCAAAAGCCCATCACCAACTACTCATTATCCACCAAATGACTACATTGTAGCACCTCCATCATCTCCCACAAGTTCATCACCCCATTCACCTAACGAGTCTCAACTTGACACACAAAACACCTTAGCGGAACTCCGTAAGACTCCAAAAACAATTCCACTACCCGTGTCTAGTCCACCACCCGCTCCATTTCAACCATCAAAACTACCCAACTAGCCTCCAACTTTAACCCAAAAGAACTAGTCTTTTAACACCTCCAACATCTCCAAATACATTATATAAAGAGCTTGAAACATCACCACCTCTACCTCCCATCACCTTACAAGAACATCTAGGTTCTTATCCACCACCACTCACCAACATCATGGACTTTGATCCATATTTTCCAACATTTCCACTACCTATTCCGTACTCTAAAAATCAAACCTACCGAAAACCATCCACCAACACCTCCTCACCATCTCTATTGCGAACATTATCAATCGGTAGGATCTCGTAATGGAAATAAGTGGAAGAGATGCGGTTCATACTCAACCATATCCTTGATCGCATTAACATTATCACTCACCAAAACTTCCATAATTAACCCATATGCAAGCATGGAAGGAATGATAATAATATTTTCTATTTTGTTTCTTTTCTTTTGAGTCATCTTAAAGAACAATCCTTGTTCTTAGTTTTATTTATATGTGGCATATATACCACTATATTTTTTATTTTATTACAAGGCTTTATTTATGTACCTTGGCTTTCTATCTTATTTCTCGTCTTATACAAGATTATATTACATGTTACTACTAACATTTTTTGTAGGTACTATATTTTCTCACTTGACGCCCAATTCAAGGGGGAGCTACCATCAAGGGGGAGCTAGTGCTTTGTGGATCATACTTATTTTTATTCCACAATTTATTTCTTGACTAGGCTCACTTTTTGTTTAGAAAAAAAAGAGGGAGAAGAAGTAGAACTTACATATACTTTCAAAACGTACATCAATCTTAAGTTTTACTCATGATAACGTTATATTTTGTCATCAACAAAAAGGGAGAGATTGCTAATACAAATAAACCGTAAAAATGTTTATTCATATTTAGCGATCTCGTTATGTTTTGTTGATAACAAATATAAAGTTATCATTAGTAAAATTATAAGACTACATGTTATTTTGTAAAGTATATACATTTGGTAATTTACATTAAATGTTGTAATAATTCATTTGTTGTAATAGTTTATGTAATAGGATGGGTAATATCCAAGACCCATGACCCATACCCATGGAGCTAATCCATAACCCATGACCCATTGCATGACATCATGCATGAAATCATGTTGGGTATTATCCATGACCCATGACCCAATGTCCATGACCCATGACCCATGACCCATTGTCTAGATACATTGTATCTTGTTGGGTACCCATAACCCATGGCTCATACCCATAACCCATAACCCGGTTTGCAACCCAAAATCGGACCGGTATAACCTGCATCGCCGGATCCCTAGTTTTAGACCGGTCGGATCCCCAAGTGAGGATCCACCAAACCATGGGACATAAGGCTTTTTATTTACCTCGTCAAGCCCAACACCCACCTTGTGGCTTTCGTGATACCACATGACCGAATCACCTTTGGGCCTTGAGCAAAAATTGAGCCCAACACCCTTCTAATATTTGGACCTAACCGGTTTACCACCCCTAGCCCATATACAATTTCAAATTGGTAAACAAGAGTTGATAAAATCACTAGTTGTGATTTCTTTCTCGCAATCAAGCAAAACGAAATGGAACCAAGACCCAAAACAAACTAGTATTTCCACTCTAGTCACAAAGTTGGCGGTACATGCGAGGAAAAGGAGACAAAGACCCATTTCTAGCCACCCTACAATTATTTAAATCACCTAAATCCCCTCATTTGACCATATTTGACTTTGTTAACCAAAGGGTTTAGTGTCCCCCTCATGCACCATTTGACAAGACAAGAGCAAGCATGCCCTATTATGTCGCCGGTTCCTCACACACGCACCATACCCACACCATTTCCCCTATGTTGCCTTGAATACCTAGGAGGAACTAAGCTTAAAATATAAGGAAACCCATACTCACTCATCCTTTAAATACCACCCTACAATTAGCAAAATCTCACTAACACTCCACACAAAGAAATCTCACTCAAACTCATCTCACGCCTAGTGTTAAGTCGGGCAAGAAAGAAAAAGGAAACAAATGCAAAGATAGGAAGACATTTGGGTTAGTGTTGATTTGTACGACATTATAAGAGAACAAAGGAATCCTTAAATTTGCTCTACTGCCTCATCCCCACTCACTCGAGTGTTGTAAGTCCTTTACCTCATCTACATTCCTATGTTACACATTAAAATGTTCAGCACGCCTATACGAGTATATAAATTGTAAACGAGACACTAGCATGTCACGTTATATTCTTATACGCCACTTAAAACAACCTTCATCTAGCTCGACATAACCAAAACTAAGTTTATATCACTAAGAATCAACCTAAGAAACCCTTGATCCCCCCCATGCCTCGTTCCCTTTTTAAAAACAAATGACACCTATTGGGCCTTGAGGCCCAAACGCATGAAAACATAAGCCCAAAAACGATTATACCCGGCCCATTAGCAAAACGAATAAGCCATAAGCTCCATATAAGCTGATAATAAGCTTTTGAAAAGTTAACCAACTTAAAGAAGTCGAAAATTGTAATATTGGACTAGTTTTGCAAAACATGTAACAAATCGGGTTAAAAATGAATGTTTTGTAAAGTTAAAGGGGTTAGAACGTACATATATAGCTTGCATGGGAAGTCAAGGGACTGAACATGCCTATATCCGAAAGTAAAAGGTAGATATATACGCTTGCATGTATGCATTAGAACTATAGGGACCATTTTTTTAATATATCGAAACTAGTTATAATAAAAGGTTTAGGGTTAAAAATGTAAAGTTGAAAACTTTAGTCCTAAAATCATAAAAATGTAAGTTGGGGGCAGTTTTTATAAAACAGTTTTGTTAGGGACTAAAATTGTCAATTTCAGAAAGTTTTGATATAAAACAAGTTTCGGGTAAAATTGTCAATTTCTCAAAGTCGAGGACTAAATTGTACATTTTAAAACTTGAGGGTAAAAGTGTAAATCAGGAAAAGTTTATAAAACTATAAACTTATCCTAACTTCGTAAAAACGAGGGTTTTGATCGCTTAAGTATTTTAAAAGTATTTTACTATCGAATCGTTAAACATAATATATATATATATATAATTATATGATTATATATATATATAACTACAATCCGATAAAACGCATGTGGGAACCAAAATACTCAATAACACCATCATATTTACGAGATCACAACGGGGGAACATTTCACTTATGCGTAAGTGAGGATCTTTGAAAAATATCAAACTAAGTCAATGTAGCACGTAAAATTAACTTAAAACGTTAAGCACACACACACCCTATTGAATTGGAACATTCAATGATCTATTGAATAAGAATATTCAATGCTCTATTATTTTGGTCGCAAACCAAAATGTTTATCATATTCGAGACTCGCCATCTCATCATTTTTAGGTTTCGGTTTCAACCTCCGCTACATTTTGCTTGATCTATTTGTGCTTTTCATTATAATCAAGGTGAGTTCATAGCCTTGCTTTTACTTTTATTTGAAAACCCACAAGGGAGATACATGCTCTAAACTAGAACACAAGGTTTTTCATAAATGTTCGCTTCTTGATTATTGGAATTGCCTAAGTATTTAGCCATAAGTCCCTTGTTTCATGAACCATTAGTCACCGCAAGTGAACACGAATATCATGAATAGTACTATGGGGAGTAATGACCCCGTCTTGGTTATAGGAAATAACCGGGGCGCACCATATTTGAATTGCATTAGGTAACTGGCTATTACATCCTTTGGGGCAAAACTTACGTACACCAGTAATTTGGTATATGTAGTTGAGTCTTGGTTGCATGAGCATAGCGCATAATAATCTGTGATTTTATTTATGATATTGTTAGTTTACAATTATCATGCTCATATTCTTGTGTTCAAATGTTATTTAAACCTATGGATTTCACTCAACATTATTGTTGACCTTTTAGCATGTTATCTCGTGTAATCAATGAAGATTATGTCCAAGGCATGGAGTAGGGCATACCAAGACCTTTATTGTGGTGTAAACATAAATTTTTATTTCTTTCCAACTCATGCTTTTATTTTGGGAAAACGCTGAACAATTTGGAATGTTTTGTAACAACTATGAGTTTTTGATGAATGATAACTACTTTTAATAAAACGTCTCTTTTGAGTCGTTTTCTATGATTTTTTACTATGATCTCCATTCGAGTAACACCCCGATTAGTCTTCCGTTGTCATTATGATCTTGGGGGGTGTTACAAAATTCTCTTTAAAGAAGCTTAATATGAATTGGATTGCGGATTTGTTAAAGTTAATAAAGTTCTACCAACATGGTTATTTGGACTTATTGGATTGACGAATCCAATAAGAGCCCGATGAGTATGCGAAGAGAAGTTTATTAATTGGAACCCATCCTAAGATCGTTACGTGCAACCCTTCAAGATTAACTTTGAATTAATAAATGAGATGAATGGAACGCCAATCTTATTAAGTTGACGAGCTTAATAATACTTGACGAATCTTTCGAGCACTTTATTAACACTTAGTTTAATCTATTAGACCCGAACACTTTATGAATTATATGGCGCCCATATCCTTGTTTGTTATAGTCGCGTGAGTTTGCGTGAGTTGGTTGTCAAATGGGTCGAACTTCGTGTAATCTTGTTATTCGTGTGCGTTATTTGAGTCCTCGTTCCATAAGCGACAAGGCCAAGTGTTCCATTCTATCGTGTTACTTCAACTTACAAGAATATTTATGTTTCATGCGACTTTATTGTTGGCGACTTCATGAAGATCGATCATCGAGTCACGACATTTTGTTATTTTAGGTTGTGACGAGTCTGCAGCCGTGATATTCTTGTTCTTGTTGTGTTATTCTCCTTTAGAGTGATTGTTTTGCATTTCTTTCTTTGAGGTGAGTTTCATAGCCCCATTTTTATTAATACTTTGCTTTGCTAAATCTTGGGATGAGAAAACATGCAAAACGTTTTGATTGGACCTGAAAATGTTTTTAGTGAGCTATTACGTGCTAGCTGCGGGTTAGAAACTTAAGTGCCTTATGATATGTGTTGTACCCTGGCTCAGGGTAGTGCAAATTTTATGAATAGATCTATTGGGAATGGCCACCTCGTCCAACCAACATAGCTCATGTGGGCGTATAACATGTCGATTAATGTGTGTTAGAGATAGTCACGCTCATGCTATCTAGCATTAGTTTCTTGACTTAGCCTGCGTAATAGATAGCTTATATATTGGTTATGCCTTTATGAGGTCCAAACTGTTATTTTATGATTAAATCTATAAACTCACCAGCTTTATGCTGACCTTTTAGAATGTAAAAGCTTTTGTAATCTTTGGGGAGGCGCTTGGCAGTGATGGCATGGTCTTGGATTCATTTCACTCTGATATTAATTGGGGACCTTTTTCTTAAACTATATTATTGGGCTTACTTCGTACTATTCAATAAATGTAAAACTTATTTACTATGGTTGACTATGTTTTCAAGTTATGGATTAAGTATATTATGATCGCTATGCTTGTGTTATGTACCAACTCAGATCACCCCAAAGTTAGTAAAGTCTTCCACGATCCTTTTTGGGGTGTTACACATTTTAGAGTAAGATACCCTTGAAAACCCTCGAGCCATTCCTTTTGTTTTACACCAATGTTAATTTGTTTCATTACATATACACTTTAGTCTACCCTATAGATTAAAGTCCGTGGTTGGTTACTTTTGTGTATTTCCGTGTTCGTGTTTCTTATCTTTGGTTAGGTCAAGAATTGTACATTGCAATGGGAATGTGATACTAGTTTTTTTTTCTTTTCTTAAATTTTTTTTACTATCACTATTATTTTTTATATCTGAAGTTTTGAAGTATATAAAAAAATCATCCAGATGAATTATAATGGTGAAGTGGTGAAATTTTACACTATTAGTTGTTGATTTATAAAAATTTATAGAAAAAAAAACTAAGAGAGAAGAAAAAGTGAGATTGTGAGATAATCGGTTCGTCTAAACTTAACCGATTCTATATTTGAGCAAATCGATTATTCGTTGGTACGTATTATAAACCAACAATGTAATGTTTTGTTATATTTTATTAGAAGTTGGTCGTAATAAACCAACTTATTAGCTTTCTATTAGTGGTAGATATCGCCACCATTTGTTGTATTATATTTATGGATTGTGGGAATTGGCCATTAAGGGAATGCCACTAAGGTTTGTTTTATGAGAAGATGATTAAAACATCATTGAGTCTAATTCGTGTCTACCTACTAAAGCGAGTTTCCGTGTTAAAGCGTGAGTTAGTCTATGACTTATGCCTTTTTCATGGGAAGGTCGGTAAGTAATTAACCACATTTTGTTCGCTTTTGGACTTAATCTATATGTATGTTATTTTAATTTACACCAATTATATGTATTTCCCATACCTTATCCTTGCCCTTACCAAATTGCCTTATCCGTTGTTAGTTTTCGAGCACCGGATATAGTAATGGCTTTGTAAAAGTATCTAATGCATTAATATTTTAGTGACCATCCGGTTTTTGAGTAATCAAATGATGCGCCAGCTTATCCGTGGTGTATATTTGGTGACCATCCATTATGAAAATAACACGCCAAATGATCCAAGAAATACTATTCTAGTGACAATCCATTGTTTGAGTAAATCAAGAATACATGCCATCAATCTAATATGTTTTTGTATGAGATATTTGAACATAATCCTAGTACAACCCTTAAGCTTTATCATGATTAACCGAATTTACCATTTTAGACTTGTTACTCCTTAGCTTTAGTGGTGGAGATGTGTATTGATCTGTGCTAAACTAGTCAAGTCTAATCACACAAGCTGGCCACTTGTGAATGACCAGCCGTAACAGACTTAAAACAGTTCAGACACAAATACAATGAAGTCCTGGAGAATATAATGAATTCCCGGGTCGTTTAGTCCCACGGAGACTCAATGGTGTGCAAACGCTTGATCAGACGATAGAATGATCACTAAGGATAGTGATCGGAAAGGATTTTGATGGATAATTACACTACTGAAAAAGTTATAAAATAAAGCGACTTAAATACAAATTAAGAAAATTAAAAAGATAAAATATATTAAATAAACGCTATCACTATATTTAAAGTGATGAATGTTTAAAACCTAAAACGTACGTTTAAATAAAAAACTACGTAACGCACAAAATAAAACGTGAAAATAAAGAAGGAAAATACCTATGTATATAGAAAATACATTTTTACAATCCTAATTATATAAGAAAATTATTAGAAAATTATTTTTACAACTATTTATTTAATTATTATTAATTAAAAACTAATTTAAACTATTTATAAATACTCTAAAATAGAAGAAAATACAAAATAAGGCTAGAAAATAAAATTATGATTGAGAAAATCTAAAATATGATAAAACTTATTTTAAAACTGAAAATATATTTTTAGACTTTTATGTATTTATTATTAATTTAATACTATTTAAAACTAATTAAAATGCTAAAAAATACTATTTAAACCAAGAAAATTATGGAAAAATACTTTTAGGCTTTTTATATTTATCTTAATCTAGGAAAATTGAAAACATATTTTTAAAGCTTTTTCGATTTATTAGTATTAAAAGCTATTTAAAAATACTTAAAAACTAATTTAAATCAAGAAAATACTAAACAGGACAGGAAAAATATGAAAAATTCAGGATAACTCTAAAATAATATAAGGAAGCTAGGAAAAATGGAAAAACAGGAGCTTATGTGTGGAATTATGGAACTGATGTTGCAAGTGCTTGTGAAATAAGCACTTGAATAAGCTAATGAGCACCAAAAGCTACCAAACTGATACACAAACTACAATAAGCTAAAACAACTCTAAATCAACTAAAAACAACAACCCATAACCTCTGATTTGCAAGTTGGCACAGATTTGATGTTTTGAACTTTAAGCTAAAAAAGTGTAAGGAGTGTCTACTTTAAGCTTAAGCACAAGCTTCTAGATAAGTCGGAAATGAAAAGCAAAAGAAGGGACTTGAACAAGACCGGCCGAGACCTAGTAAACCAAATCATGCACCTAGACAAGCTCAAATGAGACTTGTGCAAGCCCTCAGAAATCAAGATAACCCCACATGCGGTGCTTAATGCCCCGCATAGGATTTGACACCATTTTGACAAGCTTTAGAGCTTAAGAAAAATTCACAAAATTCAAAAATGACAAAAAGAAACTAGAGCAGTGAACTTTTAAAGCCACAAGTCTTCTGGTGTTTTGACCCGTAAATGAGTCCACCAAAAATCGTCCTAGTTGAGCAAAAACTGAGAATTTCAACATTTTGACTTTTTCACAAACATGGAAAGTTGACTTTTATGGATTTTGATCATGATTTTTGGACTGAAATTGACATATTATGATGAAATAAGACTGAAGAAAGCTAGCTCTATGAAATTCAAACACAAAATAAGACTTTGTTTTTCCAAAATCTCAACAGATGCACAGTTAAAACAGGAGGCATTCAATTTTGACTATGGACATGTGCAGACACATAAGTAAGACAGATATGGGTATATCCGAACTAGACAAGCATATAACAATGTGGTTAAACACCGAACTAAACTTAAAGACAGTTTATCAAGAACCAAACACCACTTTAAAACATGTTTTGCAACTTAAAATAAGCCAACCATCGAATGAGCTAATGAAGACACTTAAACCGAGTTCACTATCCCTAATACAAACTTAATAAACAAGTTATAACCACTAATGACCACATATTCACTATAAGCATAAGATGCAATATTGAAAAGAAAATGGAAATGAAAATGGAACTCACAAGGGCCCAACCGGTACGCAGATCGAAACCAAACCAAATTCCACACTAACCTAACCTATTTTAACCCAATATCACATCGCATCTTCCATTGTCCATTATCAAACCCAATGAGCATCAACATTGACTTTGGTTGACTTTTTACTAAATTGCTTGAAACTTAATTGTAGACTTATCAAAAGCATTCAAGATCTTATATAAGTTGAGTTGAATGATAAAATAAACTTTGGAAGCTCGATATGAGAACATGAACTTGAAAATTCTCAACAAGAACACAAGAACTAGAATTTTAACCAAACCTTGAATTGATTCTTAAAACTGATTACAATGATAAAGTAACTTAATTGTGATACATAAAAGCTGAGATTACAATATTTGGACTTAAAACTAAAACATTAATTTAAAAACGATATTAAGAAAAAACCATAAAACTAACTACTCCCCTATCTTCTCTTTTCCTTCTCTTTTATAGCTGAAAATTCTTCCCCACTTGTTTCTGAGTTGATCCCACCACTTATGAGCCATTGGATTGGCCAAAATAATCAGAACCATACAAGTGGTGTTTTGGCGCCAAAATAGTCAAGAGTAGATTTGAGGAGTTTTAGATATTAATGGTTTTGGGTGTATGTGGAGGTGGAGGGGACAAGGTGGGAGGGTGTTGAAATGATGGAAACCATCTCGGTTTGGGATATCAAAGGTGGAGAGGAGGTCTCATGTGGTAGGCGGTTTCTTGGTTTGTTTGACTTTGCTGACCATCGGGTGATATCAAAGGCCGGGTCAAGGGTTTGGGCAGCTTGGGTTGGTTTGGATTTGGGCCTAGATATTACAAAGGATCCGCTTGGTTAAGCTAGAATACAAGGACCAAAAGTGCAATATATCCAAACCTCAAGGACCTAAAATGATACTTTTCCAAACTTCTCACAAGGACCAAACATGACAAACATTGATAGTGCAAGGACCCTTTTGCATAAAATCCATTTTTTAAAGTCCAAGGACTAATTATGACATTTTTCAAACTTGAGGGACCAAAGTTGTAATTTTGTAAATTTTAAACTTTGAAGGGTTTGTTTTAACAACTTTTGAATCCCATGGACCTTAAATGACATTTTTCTTAATTTTGATTTACCAGGACTATTTTGACAACTTTTGAAACTTGGGGTACTAAACCGCCAATTTTGCAAACTTGATACGCTTTTCATCCGATTTTGATCTTTTGCATTTAAAACACATAAAACACCGATTTGTGATATTTTCATCATTTTGATGCATTTTGAGTGTTTTCGATGATTTTGCGTTTATATTGTACAAAAATGATGAGTATTTAGACACTCATCATGTATCCTTTCCAAGCTTATGATAGAATACTCGTCACGACTGAGCAATTGAGCGAACTACTTAAATGTTACCACATAGATTAGTTGAGTAATTTGAGTTATTTCATTTTCTTATTTCGTGAGGTGTTTAGTTGTGAACCTGAGATTAAACGAATAAATGCTTAACTAGAAAAATCCTAGACGAATGTTTAGGATACATTTTCATAAGTTTTATTAAGAGTTTACTTGAGGACAAGTAAAGTTCAAGTGGGGATATTTGATGACACCAAATAGAGTCATATTAATAGCATCATTTATCCTATGTATATTGCTTGTTTTATATCATTATATATAAGATTTGATAATTATTCACTTAAATGTTCCTATCTCAGATATTTACAAGCAATTGGTGAAACTTAGCAATAGTTGACGTATTTTGAAGAAAATTGATCAAGTTCGATAAAGTCCACAAAATAGATCGAATACGTCGATCATTATAGATGACACGCCTTATACCAAGATTTGGACGATTATGAAGACAATTTCCGACTTTGAAGAATATTCCGTATCCAAGTATGGATACCAGATATGAAACTTTTGTCAAACGTAAGAACGAGCTTGTTTTAGTCCGGACACGCCAGATGACCTTATCGCGACACGTCAGATCTATCTCAATAACTTCACTTGATTTCCAAGATAATGAAGATCCGATCGCCGTATTCATATCTATAATACAATCGTATCGAAGCGGTGTATGAATATTTTGGAATATAATAATCTTGGACCCCATGCGGTTAACTCGACATCAGACGGACAAATCCGTATGTCAGACGACGCTTTCGAAAACAATAAATAGAAAATCCTAAGTCCGGTTTTCAAAGAGGAGAAACCATCAAGTACGAAGCTAGAGACAAAAGAAGACCAAGAATGTCCTGCTAGTGCCATAATTCCATAGGATAAATCACTTAATTTGTTTTCCTACACTTTAATCGTTCTGTTAGCATATTTTTCTCTTTTGATTTATACTTGAATCTTTCTGAACATGTTATCTTGTATTATGACTGAGATTATGGGCTAATACCTGTAGGTATTAGCAAAATTTAATGATTATTTGATATTTTGATTTGTTCTAATTTGATAGTTTACTTAGTCCTGAGTATTGATTACATTTATTACTTCATTATTTTTGTTAATATGTTAATGTAAGCTTAGGTGGATAAATAATAAATTTATAATTAATAAGGTGCACTTTATGCGGATTTTGAGTAATCGTGACAGGATCAGATCTGTTGAAAAACTTAATATGCAAATCTAGAATCTAGGGGTTGCCTAGATTTAGGTCCGTTAAATGCCACGTCGTGAGTATCGTCGTTACAAGTCTTAGACTAATCAGACATCTTATATGACTAAACTTGGTTAATACGTTTTCCTTACTATATGTTTGACCTCTTCTTTTTATCTGTATTTCTGCTTGTGTGTGTTATCTGTCTCATTACATCTACAGTTTTATTAAATCTAAACCACGTGCCAGTCTATCAGGCTGAAAAAGCCTTTTGCTTTGTTAGAATTAGGTTTAATTGGACTAACTTACATAATTAAAATACTGATAGATTTAAGTGTTAACGTTCCACTCTTAGTGATCCACACCCTACTTACCAACTAGCTCACCATCGACCGGATAATTGTCCAATAGTGTTTGTTATAAGTAAAGTCGGCAAAATATAAATTTAAAACTTGAATACATAAATTACCTACGCACAACGACCACATCATGTTTTTGGCGCCGCTGTCGGGGAGTGAATTCTTTAATACTTGTATTTATTAGTATTTTGATTTAGGTTTTTAACTTATTTTAACTCTTTTTAGTTTTTAACTTGACTAACTGTGTTGTATATTTGTATATTTGTGTTTTTTGCATTTTTTGTGTTTGTTTTGTGTATTTGTTTTGTTTTCCTGATTTTGATTATTTGTGTTTCTGTTTGCTTTTCTGCATACTTGATGTGTCGTTATTATAGGTAATTATTGTTATCAACTTTTAATATTTATATTATGCCGACTTTACCTATAACAAACACTAACGGGCGGTTACCCGGTCGATGGTAGGTTAGTTGGGAAGTAGGGTGTTAATTACTAAGAGTGGATTTCTAATATACTAATTCTAAAGATATTCTACTAATATAACCTAAACTAACGCAAAGGGGGTTTCAGCATGAGAGACTGGCACAAGATTTAGATTTAATAAAAGCAATGAGGCAAATAACACACACAAGCAGAGACACAAATAATAAAGAAGAGGTCAAGCCGATAGTAAGAAAAACGATTAGCCATTGTTTAGTTATATAAGATGTTTGATAAGTCTAAAACATGTAGCGATGGTACTTACAACTTGGCGTATCTCGTTCTTAAACCTAGCTCGTCACTAGGATCTAAATTCTCGTATTAAGCATTTTTCAGCAGATCTAATCCTGTCACTATTAGTCGGAATCCGCATAATTCTGCTTTAATGATTATCAATTTTATTATTTATCCCTTCTAGGGCTTATATTAACATGCAAAACAATATTAATGAAGTAATAAATGTAATCAAAACACAAGCTTAAGCTTCCTATCGAATTAGTAACAAATCAAATAATCATTAAACATGGTTAATATCTACATGTATTAGCCTATAATCTCAGTCATAATACACAATAACATGTTCCAAAAGATTCAAGTATAAATCAAAAGATAAAAATATGCTAATCGAACGATTATAGAGTACTAAAATGAATTAAGTGAATTCTCTTATGGAAATATGCACTGATAGGACCTTCTTGGTCTTCTTTATGTCTCTGGTCTCTTACTTGGTGGTTACCTCCTCTCTGTCTCTCTAAAATTCGTTTGCAGGTATTCTATTTATAGTTTCTAGAAACAGGGTCAATACGGCGTATCAGGTTATCTATACAGCATATCAAGGTAATTTTGCCTGGGGTTCAAGATTAATATATTCTACAATATTCGTACACCGCCATACTGATACGGCATATCACAAATCTTCGTACGACGTATCTTATCTTGGAATTCTGGTGAAGTCTTAAGAATAGATAAGGCGTATGTTGTTGATGTCATACGACGTATCTGGAGTAAAACAAGTCAGATCTTCTCGTTGACCAAAGTTTCATATACGGCGTATGAAAGAAATCCATATTGCATATTCTTCAAAGTCGAAATGGTCTTCATAATCGTCCAAGTCTTGGTATACGGTGTATCTATCTAGAATGATACGCCGTATGATTCGTTAGTTCAGTAGAATTTCCTAACTTGATCGATCCATTTTGCTCCAATTTATGTCCAAAATAGCTAACTCTCACTAATTATTGATAATAATTGAGATTTACAAAAGTAAATGATTAAGTATCATATCTCATATAAAATAATGCAAAACAAGCAATATACATAGGATAAATGATGCTAATAATATGACGGTGTTTGATGTCATCAATACTGTTATGCTATATTTTGCTGAATTAAACGATACAACATATTCAGTTTTGTGAATACGGCATATTGCGTTTTTATATTATATACAGCGTATCACAATTAATTATTCAAACACGGCGATTCGGTTTCAGATACGGTGTATTCTTTTAAACAAGATTTTGAAACCCTAAACTATATAAGGCGATTAGCTATGCAGATATCGCATATATAAAATTTTAAAACAGATATGAATTTTAAATCTTAAAAGCGGCGTATTGATTGATTGTCAACACACAGATATTATTTTCTTATTAAATGCCGACGTAAAGTTTTTTATTATAGATACAGCGTATCCAAGGTATTGGATACGTCGTATCGTCTGTCAAATATCAGTAGATTTTTAATTTTTGTATTTCATTTTCGTGCTTACTTTTTTGTAAATTTCTTTTGTCGGACCAGGAGTTCGAAACAGGAGCTCGTTGAACCTTATAGTGAACCCAAACAAGCCTTTCATTTCATTGAGGACGCTTTTAAGACCACAAGCTTTGATTGCTCAAATTTATTAGAATTCTATTACTTTTCTGATCAATAAGCTAAGTTTGAAGAAGAAATCACATAAACAACGACAGACCCAACTATGGAGGAAGACCCGAGATGACTATAGTTTGGGTGTTGCTAGGCCTAAGTTTGATGAAAATCCTAAATTCGAGTTGAAGAGTCAGTTTTTCAAGGAGTTACAATAAAACACTTTTAGTGGGTCGGATAATGAAGATGCTAATGAGCATATCGAGAGGATTCTCGAGATAGCTGACTTATTCATAGCTCCTGATGTGAATGTTGACCAACTAATGCTTCAGGTTTTCCCTATTACTCTAATAGGAGCTGCAAATAGGTGGCTAAAGAATGAACCAACGGTTTCGATTACTAAATGGGAAGACCTTAAGCAAAAGTTTTTGAAGAAGTATTGCCCACCTCCCGTACTGGTAAAGCGATGGAGGCAATCAATAACTTCAAGCAAGAGCCCAATGAAACTCTTTATCAGGCTTGGTAACAATTCAAATTTCTTTTATTGAAATGTCCTCATCATTATTTGACTTTTATGCACGAGGTGATTTTGTTTATAAAGGTTTGGATGTGCCTACTCGATAGATTCTTGATTTCAAAGGTGTTGTACCTCAAATGAGTGCAGTTAATGCTAGGAAGGCTATCCAAGAAATGGTTGATCATTATCAAAATTCGCATGATGGAACCTCTACTAGGAGCCGAAGTAGTAAAACTTCTGATGGGTATGCTGTTATTCAAGCTCAACTGAACAATCTTAGTAGAGAACTTAAGAAAGTGAATGAAAAGTGTATGCGTCTCAAGTTGGGTGAAAAGTTGCAATGGACCTCATTACACTAAGGATTTTCCATCAAAAGAATAAGGGAAGACGCTTGACGAAACCTATTAAGCTCAATACAGAGTGCCATTTCAGCCATCAGGAAGGTATAGAGTAGCTGTTCCAGGATTATACCAAAGGGACAATGGAAATCCGTCATATCAAGAAAGGAGGAATACTTTGGATGAATCTATGAATAAATTCATGGTTGAAGCTACAAAAAAACATGAAGAAAATTCTGCTTTGATCAAAGAAATTCGATTTCCATCAGAAGTCAAGGAGCTTTGATCAAAGCATTGGAAATTCAAATTGGTCAAATGAGCAAGTTACTTTAAGAAAGGGGATCTGGAAGTTTACCAGGCTCAACTGAGACTAACCCAAGAGATCATGTCAAGGCAATCACTACTACTAAAGAAGCTATGTCTACTATCCTTTTTCATGGGCGTTTATTGAAAAGTAGAGATTGTGTAAAGCCGAAATTCTTCTTTAACTCGTCCATAAGTTTAAGAAGATTTCTCAAGGAGAAGTCAAGAATATAAGAGGAGATTAAAGCTACCATGAATGAAGAATGCTTTATAGTTTCTCAAAATGCTTTGCCTCATAAGGAGAAAGACCTATGGAGTTTACTTTACCTTGTAGCATTAATCATATGTGTTTCAATAAAGCCTTAGCTGACTTAGGAGCTAGTGTTAGTGTCATGCCTTATTCAACTGTTACTAATCTAGGTCTAGGAAATTTAGCTCCTACTAAATTAATCATTAAATTGGTTGATAAGATTCAAACGTCCTGAGGGTATTGCTGAAAATGTTTTAGTTAAAATTGAAAATTTTTTCTTTCCCGTAGACTTTGTTGTTTTAGATATACCCAAGGATATCAAAATTCCGTTGATCCTTGGAAGACCATTCTTGTCTACTGCTTATGCTAAGCTTGATGTGTTTAAAAGGAAAATATCTTTAAGAATAAGGGATGACAAATCAGTTTTTAAGAGTGAAGATCCTGTTAAAAGCATAATTAAGAGTGTTTATGTGCTAGGATTGAGAGAACGTATGGAACTTGACCTAGAAGCTAGGATAATGGGTGAAACTTCGATTCAAAATAGATCACAAGACCCGAATTATGGAGACTACATAGAATTAAATAATCTAAGTGAACCATTAGAGCTAAATGATCAAGTGATGGAGGATTAGAACCCGAGATTGAGGAAGAAGAAATTGTGGACATACTAGAAGTTAACATGATTAATACTAAGATATCATAGTTTTTGTGATTATGGTAGAAAAATCCACATTGACTGTACTTAGAATTTGCAATTCTCGAGCATGATAGGTTACAAACATGTCAATGTAAACTTTTTCCCCATTCTTCCTATTAATGTTATGTCTAAAGAATTTTATATCTCTATTATGAAATGGAAACTTGATTATAAAGGGAAGAATATAGCAGGAGCTTTTATTAATGTGCCTATTTTTTGTTGGGAATTTTTCTTTTGTTACAGATTTAGCTATAGTTGAGAATATGGATGCTTATCGTGACAAGGACATGGTAGATGTTATCGTTGGAATGCCATTTTGTAGGGTTTCCAATGTTGAAGCAAAAAGGTTTGAAGGAATGATCACCATACATAATGGCAATGATAGTGTCACTTTTCAAATGGCTCATTCGCACCCAAGATTAAAGCATCTCTTTAATAAGAAGTGTAAAAGATTTAGCCATTGCTCCAGATAAACACTAGTGACATATTGAACGGTGTTAAGCACCCATATCAAAAGTTGAAAAGATTCTACAAAGGAGTAGTGAATTTGGGACCTGAATACGTTCGGGATGAAAAGATTAAAGAAGAGCTCACATATGGACATGTGAGTTTTCATGGAATGGATTAAAATATGAAGATTAGTCTGACTTAAATACTTTGGAATAAAGAGAATTGCTTCCCCGGAGACAATCCGGAATGTTATTTTCTGATTTTTTGTTATCGACTATGTCAGACCTAGACATCGATACGGCATATCCATAATCATTGATACGGCGTATTGAGCGTACTGGTCATATCTAGCTTTTATTTTTCTGCATTTTTAATATTTCGACTTTAGAAATTTTTTTCAGTTACTTTGATACGGCGTATCCAAGTTTCTGGATACGGCACATTTAACTTCTGACCCGTGCCTTATTTGTTCTTTAATCCATACAATTTTCAATTTTAAATTTTATTTTTATTTTGCTAACCATCAATTAACGTAGACACACTACTGTGACTTGCATGCATATTAACACATGTTGAGTACTAAGATTACGAAGGAAGTGGTGGTTTACATATACCCTGTATTTTCTGTGCACGTGCTACGGCCATATCAGAACCATCAGACGCCTTTACACAAGAAAATAAAAAGTTGCTCATAAACGCATCATGAAGGATCATACTGAGTAAATCTCAAGGGAGTTTTCGTTCTAATTCTTTATATTTCATGTATTTAATTTCTTATTTACCCAACGAGGACTTTGTTTATCTTAAGTGGAGGAATGGAGAATTAGAACATTATTTGTCCTTAATTTTTCAAAAATATTCCTAATATATGCTTAAATTTTAAAAAAATAGCATGTTTTTGTGAAATCAGAAGTTGCATAACTTGCACACATAACCTTTATTTTAATATTGTGAGAATTAAGCTTATTCCGTTTCTACTATTTTACCCAAATTTCACAAAAATATGAGTATGCCGATGACTTGTAGTAAATTTTAGAACTTTGCTTGGTATACTATTCGAGACCACATAATGAGTATTATTGATATAATTGGAGTGACTTGTCTAACTAGGTAAATTTATAGGATTACACCCAAATGGCCTATGCCGTTTACATGTTTTGTGATATAAACTAACTACACTTATTAGTTAACCCCCATATAAACCCTCTTGTTACTCTCATTTTTAGAGTAAGATACCTCTAGAAAAACCCTTAGAGCCATTCCTTTCGTTTCTTACACCAATGTTAATTTGTTTCGTTACACCTATACACCTTAACCTACCGTATATATTAAAGTCCGTGGTGGGTTACTTTTGTGTGTAGTCGTGCTTTATTTTTGGTTAGGTCGGAATTGCACATTCCAATAAGAATGTAATAGTAGTTATTGTTTATTTTGTGTGTTTACTACTATTACTATTATTTTTTGTATTTGAAGTTTTGAAGTATATGGAAAAATCATCCAGATGAATTATAATGGTGAAAGTGGTGAAATTTTACACCATTAGTTGTTGATTTAAAAAAATATAGAAAAAGAAAAAAAAAAGAGAGAAAAGAAAAGTGAGATTGTGAGATAAGTTCGTCTAAACTTAACGAATTCTATATTTTGAGGTAATCGATTATTCGTTGGTACGTATTATAAACCAACGATGTTAATTTTTTTCTTACACCAATGTTAATTTGTTTTGTTACACCTTAGCCTACCGTATATATTAAAGTCCATGGTGGGTTACTTTTGTGTGTAGTGCGTTTCTTATATTTTGTTAGGTCGGGAATTGCACATTGCAATAAGAATGTGATTATAGTTATTTTTTATTTTTGTGTGTTTACTACTATTATTATTATTTTTTATATCTAAAGTTTTGAAGTATATAGAAAAATAATCCAGATGAATTATAATGGTGAAGTGGTGAAATTTTACACTATTAGTTGTTGATTTAAAAAAAATTATAGAAAAGAAAAAAAAAAGAGAGAGAGAAAAGAAAAATGAGATTGTGAGATAATCAGTTCGTCTAAACTTAACCAATTCTATATTTTGAGGTAATCGATTATTCGTTGGTATGTATTATAAACCAACGATGTAAAGTTTTGTTATATTTTATTAGAAGTTGGTCGTAATAAACCAACTTAGTAGCTTTGTATTAATGGTAGATATCGCCACTATTTGTTGTATTAAATTTATGGATTGTGAGGGAGTTGGTCGTTAAGGAACGCCAACTAAGGTTTGTTTTATGAGATGATGATTAAGACATCGTTGAGTCTAATTCATGTCTACCTACTAAAGCGTGAGTTTTCGTGTTAAAGCGTAAGTTAGTGTATGATTGTGTCTTTTTCATGGGAAGGTCGGGAAGTAATTAACCACAATTTTGTTCATTGCTTGGACTTAATCTATCTATTTGTTATTTTATTGTTACATGAATTATATGTATTTCCCATACCTTATCCTTACCCTTACCAATTGCTTTATCCGTTGTTAGCTTTCGAGCATCCGGATATAGTAATGGCTTTATGAAAATATCTAAGGCATTAATATTGTAGTGACCATCCGGTTTTTGAGTAATCAATTGATGCGCCAGCGATCCAGGGTGTATATTTTAGTGACCATCCTTTATGAAAATAACACGTCAGCGATCCAAGAAATACTATTCTAGTGACAATCCATTGTTTGAGTAAATCAAGAATACGCGCCATCGATCTAATATGTTTTTGTATGAGATGTTTGAACATAAGCCTGGTATAACCCTTAAGCCTTATCTAATATGTTTTGAGTGATTTCATTTTCTTATTTTGTGAGGTGTTTGGTTGTGAACGTGAGATTAAACGAATAAATGCTTAACTAGAAAAATCCTAGACGAATGTTTAGGATACATTTTCATAAGTTTTATCTAGAGTTTACTTGAGGACAAGTAAAGTTCAAGTGAGGGGGTATTTGATGACATCAGATAGAGTCATATTAATAGTATCATTTATCGTATGTATATTGCCTGTTTTTTTTATCATTATATATAAGATTTTATACTTAATCGCTTAAATGTTCCTATCTCAGATATTTACAAGCAATTGGTGAAAGTTAGCAATAATAGACGTATTTTGAAGAAAATTGATCAAGTTTGATAAATTCCAAAAAACAGACAAGAATACACCGTATCAGTCTAGACAGATACGCCGTATACCGAGACTTGGACAATTATGAAGACGATTGCCTGACTTTAAAGAATACGCCGTATCCAAGTATTGGATACGCCGTATATGAAACTTTGGTCAAACAGAAGAACGAGCTTGTTTTAATCCAGATACCCTGAATGACCTTATCAAGATACGCCTTATCCATCTCAATGACTTCACCAGATTTCCAAGATAATGAAGACCTGATACGCCATATTCATCTCTATAATACGTCGTATCAGTAAGGCGGTGTATGAATATTCTTGAATATAATAATCTTGGACACCGCGTGATGTTACCTCGATACGTCGTCTTGGACAAATCCGCACGCCGATCGACCGTTTCGAAGTATAAATAGAAAACCCTAAGTCCGGTTTTCAAAGAGGAGAAACCACCAAGTACGAAGCCAGAGACAAAAGAAGACCAAGAATGTCCTGTTGGTGCCATAATTGCATAGGAGAATCCACTTAATTTGTTTTCCTACACTTTAATCGTTCGGTTAGCGTATTTTTCTCTTTTGATTTATACTTGAATCTTTCTGAACATGTTATCTTATATTATGACTGAGATTATGGGAAAATACATATAGGTATTAGCCAAATTTAATGATTATTCGATGTTCTGATTTGTTCTAATTCGATAGTTTACTTAGTCCTGAGTATTGATTACATTTATTACTTCATTCATTTTTGTTAATATGTTAATGTAAGCCTAGGTGGGTAAATAATAAATTGATAATCAATAAGGTGAACTTTATGCGGATTTTGAGTAATCGTGATAGGATCAGATCTGTTGAAAACTTAATACGCAAATCTAGAATCTAGGGGCTGCCTAAATTTAGGTCTGATAAATGTCATGTCGTGAGTATCGTCGTTACAGGTCTTAGACTAATCAGACATCTTATATCGGCTTGACCTCTTCTTTTTATCTGCGTTTCTGCTTGTGTGTGTTATCTGTCTCATTGCATTTATAGTTTTATTGAATCTAAACCATGTGGGAGTATCTCAGGCTGAAAAACACTTTTGATTCGTTAGAATTAGGTTTAATTAGACTAACTTACAAATTAAAATACTGATATATTTAAGTGTTAACGTTCCACTCTTAGTGATCGACACCCTACTTACCAACTAGCTCACCATCGACCAGATAACTGTCCGTTAGTGTTTGTTATTGGTAAAGTCGGCAAAATATAAATTTAAAACTTGAATACATAAATTACCTACACACAACGACCACATCAAATACTTTAGCTTGGCCACCAAGCTAATCCATAAAAAATAAAACTAATAATAATAGAAACATCTAATTTGATTCAGCCCCTGCACTTATGAAAATTGCCTAAAAGCGTTGGATCGTATCTGCAACTAGCTTTCAACACATTTGACATGTTTCGTTTTTAGTTTTCTTAACCTATTAGAGATAAAACATGTCCTAGATCATCATTCCATCAATATTATAACGGCTTAATGGGATCAAATTGAAAATGCCTAAATTTAACTTTTTTTTCTTTTTATAAGGCAAGGCTGCTATGTTGCTTGGGTTTAGTGCTGAAGCAGTTTTAGATTGTGTTTTCAAGTAAGCTTCGCATGCTTTATCATCATTTTTTACCCTTATTGTACTTATGCTATCAATATTTAATAATACGAGTAGAGTGGTACATGTAAATTTCCTATGAACTTGTCTGTAATCAAACTTTTATTTCCAAAATTTTATTAATTTAGTTTAACAATGTCTACACCGATATTTCTTTTGTCTCATAAAACGAAATACCCTACTTTTAGGTCAAGTTTCGTACTTATTCGTATTCGATGCTTTGCGTTTTGTATTGTTAACATGTACACATTCTTGACAAACCATAGATTGGTTGTTTGGACGTTTGACATTGATAAGATGCTAAATGAAGAGGTATTCTTATGAAGTTCCTCCATTACTAATGACTAGCCGGGTACCCGCGCGTTGCGGCGGCGGGTACCCGTGTCATTATATTTTCCGGTGAGAATTTTATTTCAAAGTTAATATTTTTTTTTGCAAAACGTTTAAATTAATAATGAAATAGTAAATAGATAGCAGTTATGTTTTTCAAATTCTAGCATTTATATAAATGTTGAATGTTTAATTTTTGGTCATAAAGCCTTTCTTTATTACAGGATTTTTAATGTATTAACCGTTTGTTATTTCATGTGTTGTTATTAACTAATGGCTTATTATTTCTTAATAAGGAAATGTTTTTTGGTCTTACATTTTTAAGACTACTTCTTTTAGCAAGTCCCAAATCTATTATAAAGTAGTATAGATGTTATGCTATTACATATCATATTCCTATGCCTGCTCAAATTTAATGATAAACGGGGAAATATTTTCATATATCTACTAAATACTAAAGCTAAAATTCGTAGAATTACGATGATTCTTGTAAAGACATTAGTGAGTTAAAGAAGGTAAGCATTTCTTTCCATTTTAATGTTATAACTTTCTTATATTGGACCAATTTTATTGCTTTTTTGTTCTTGAATATCAAGTTAATGAATATGTATGTTTACAACAAGCTTCAGAGTTAATATAAAAGAAAGATGAAGCATGGGATAAAGGTTAATAATGTATGTTGGGATTCCATTTACTCGAGTTTACAGAGGTAAGACAATATCGATCTTTCTCTTTGAAGTTATATCGCATTGTTTTTGGAAGTGAACACTGGTTTTATTTCCCTAGGTTAGTCTAAAAACATCATAGTTTCTTATAATATGCTCTTAAATGTATGGTTGATTTAACTTATCCAGTCCCATGCTTATGGGTAGGCACATATACAACATGATACGTAGGGTACTAGGCTATAAGGAAAATTTTGGAATAATGAATCACATAATTAGACTGTACCAGATTAAAAAACCTATTAAGTAGAAATTGGCACAAACATTTGGGGTGAATATTCAATACTAATTTACTTGCCTGACGAAAGACATTTCACAAACGTAGAAGAAATAAATGAAGTGAAAAGTTTTATTTTTATGAATTTCCTTGGTAATATGATGATGTAAATTATGTTATTGTATTAATACTCTAACTTTCTTTTCTAGGTTCTTGAAGATTCTTATTTATGTGTCTTGCCACACATCCTATGTGAATACCTAAATTTAATAGTTACTGTTCTTCCGTGTTCAAGGTATACTTACATACATATGCTTTTTCTCATACAATTTTTTGAACTTACAGTCTAATTCTCTTAACCAAAGTTATTGTTTATAAAAATTATTTGATTCTTAAAAAGGTAAATGTGATGATTTCTTTCCCAATTTAGTAAAATCTTGAAAGTTTAGATAGGTTAGTGGTCTTTTAAAGAGAAAGAAAAATATTTACTTACCAATGCTTTTTATCATACAATATTGAAGTTAATTTTCAGTTCTCTCAAACCAAGTTAATCTTCGAAAAATTAATTTAATTTTTGAAAGAAGTGATTATGTTGGGATTTAGCGTAACTTTGAAAGTTTTGGTTGGTTGAGTCTGTTATGGAGACAAGCACATTATTGTTGTGTGAGGAAACTGTAGTGGTAATGGATAAATGCTTTCATCTTTTGGGATCACTACGGTAAGCATTATCTAGTAGATTCCTTTTCTTTTTTTTTTAAATTTAGTTTCTCGGGTCGGGGTTTTTCCCGAAATGTTATCTGGGACTATCTTTTGCTTATTAACCATGGATTGTTTTTATCTCTTTTTTAGAAAGTGTAGGATCGTGAATATTATGTTGTTTGATGATTCGGGTGGTCTAGGACAATGATTAAACAAGAAAGCTATTTTAGATAGATGAAGAGAGTTGAGAGGGAATTCTAGAAAGAGAGTTGCTTATCAAAAGTGAAAGATTAGATTAGAACTTCCAACCCTCTACCTTGGAGGGTAGAGGGTATTTATAGGTTACAATCTAAACGACCTCCTATCGGCCCTGGATCGGGGATACGGTGGGTAAAGACCCGTCCTTCCTCCACCGTGTTACACTAGACTAAGCTACGCTACAAATTAACTAATAAACTACTAAATAACGTAAATAACTATATGTCTACGAGCTAACTTATGCTAGCTAATAGTTGGGGTGACCGACTCTTTTACTATGGAATTTTCTAATTCCTAACAATCTCCCCCTAAGGGAGGTAACCCCATGATTTACATTTTGAATCCTAGCATTCTATTTAATCTTCAGTCTTGAGCTCGTAGACTTGAATTCTTCAATTTCCGTAAACTTTGTGCATTAGTAGCGATTCTTCAAAGTCCGCATTGATTTGTACTTTTAGTGGAGGCCTTTAACTGATCCACATCTTTGATGATCTTTGAGCTTTCATTGAGATCATCAGCCACAGTAAATCTCTGGATCACCCTTTATTGTGTTGCCATCATGTGAAGTTGTGACTTTTGGACCGACATGCTCACACTTTTGAATCATGACATCTTTCCATCGAGTAGCGGAAGCCTTCGGTTCATGATATTTGCAAAGCAGTAGCAAAAGCATAGTATAAAAATATCGAACCGTGTTATGTAGACATGCACCACTCATGATTAAGTGTGGTTGTTGTGAACATGCGGCTTTGGATTGACTCCTCAATTCGATCACCGCAATCGTCGGGGTGTACCGCATCGACGAGTTAGCAATAAAGCGCCGAAAGTGTCTTTGAACACTTCGTTGAATTGAGGTACACGGCCCACGGTTCCCGTTGATCAAGACAAGCTTCGCTGTGATCGGTAGGATTCCTAAGAATCTCCTCGATGGTTTCGCAATGTCTTTGTTCTCAAACCGGAACGTCTCAAAGAAGACAACACGGAGTGAGTGAACCAACAAATTGAGATTCACCGATTGATGAAAATGATTTGAAAAACAATCGCGTATTGCTTGAAGAAAGAGTTTTGCAATACTGACGAAGGTTTTATGAGAAAGATCAATTTTCAATCAAAATACTTTTGTATTAAAGAATGAGTACACATTCGACGTGCTAGCGAAAAGAAGAGATTCGCACATCGAACGGTTTTCAAAAGTATTTTCAATCGAGATACTTTTGAATTTGAAATGAGTACACATTCGACATGCTAGAAAAGAAGGTTTGCACATCGAACGGTTTTCCAAAAGTATTCGTCAAATCCATTCTCGGACCAAGGTTGATTCAAGAATGAATCTCCCATCGTTTCTATCCAGTTGTCACAAGCTTGATCTTTTGCAAGATTTCACATGTCACCCACCAAGAGCTTGTTTGATGTTGGCTCTGAAGGATTTCCATCTTCATTGTGAATATTTTTACATATCACTCGGATGTTACGGCAATACCACAAGGATAATCGTGGGACTCTTAATATATACTTACTTTCCACATTGTGTGAAAAAGCAAGTCTTCAAGAATTTAGTGTCCTAACGAGATATTGTGGATGATCTCTTGGCTCTAGAGTCAATTGTGCATATTTGGTTCTGTCTTGGGAGACTAGGAGAGGGTCTCCTTCTTCAATATCAATAATCTCTAAGAGAAAGTCGATAGATTATGTCGGTTCCCGTGAGAATGAAACAAGCCCTTTAAGAGGAACTTGAGTAGTTTGGGAAGTTGAAGTGCGGTCGTCCTTTGGGTCCATGACGCCTTGTCTTCAATACCGATGTTACCTTGGTAACCACCAAGAGTATATGAATTGAACCCAGATATCGCCCTAAGGTTGAATTGATGGAGGGCTATTTCTTTTCACCCTTTTCACATTCGGTTCTTTTCATTCTTCAACCCTTCATTGCTTACGAGACTTCATAACTAGAACCTTGTTGGGTTTATTCCAAGACTAGCTCGTCTCGATCAGCACTCTTCCCATTTCTCATTTTCTCCTTTTTCATCATACCTAAGGACTCTACACTATCTAGTGGATTGTCCTCGGTAGATCCCTCCGTTCGGCGGATCGTGGGAACTAATACCTAACCTCACCATCCTTATAACTCCATACATAAATTAAAATGGTCGGTCTTTTGGTACAGTTCATTCTTCCTTGAAACCAATTGAAAATCATTTGGAAAACAATCAAGGTACTTGTGATACGAGATCAAAGCATTTTGTACCTTAATAGTTTTGATCATTTAGAAAACCTCCCCCTCAACATGTGCGTATGATTTAGAAATTGTTTAGCACAAGAAGGCAAGAGGACTTTGAAATAATTTCTTTGAAATAATTTCTTGATCACAATTTCCTTAGAAAAAGCCATTTGATTTTCTTTGGTAAAATCTCTCCCTCAATATGTGCATAGGATATTTAAAATCATTTTATCACATAGAGGCAAGAGTTCTTTTGAAGTACATCCAGGATCACAAAATCCATTAAGAAAACCATTTGAAAACTCAATCAAGGTACTTTATGTTAAAACATAAAAGCTTTTGTACCTCGATAGCTTATTTTCCTTTAAATGCTCCCCTCAATATGTGCTTCAAGATTCGAAGCGTTTAGCACATATGAGAGCGACTGCACAATTGAATCAAAACGATCACCTTTATCAAATTTCATTATTAAATCACAAATTCTCCCCGATCAAAATATCAAACCCTTGGAGATTTTGGATCCCAAGTGATTTAATAAGGTTTAGAAAACATGGGAGAAAATGTGGCCTTGTTTAAATACTCATCCGGTTTTGGATAAATCCTCCTCCTCAACATGTGCATTGTGTATTTGAAATCGTTTGGCACATGGAGGCGTGTTTGCCTTTGAAGGACTAAAACCAATTCCATTTAAAACAGATTTGAGATTTAAATCACGATCTCTGGCCCGATCAGAAATATCAAACCATTTGAGATTTGTGATCCCAACTGATTTAAATAATTTAGAAAATTTTGGGGAAAGACGTGGCAAGATTCAATTTTGAAAGATGATAGATAAGGACCATTTTAAGACATTAAAGATTGTTAGTGTCAGGTATGATAGTTTTTAAGAGATCTTTTAAGTAAAACAAAACAATTTCCCAATCAAACAAGAACAGAAAGAATTTCATTTTGAAAGACCTTGATTCAAAATAAAAATCATACCATGACATAACATTAAATCTTTAGATCACCACATAATTTCGTACACTCCGGACTTTTATGAATCAATATTGTTTGAAAATAATTTATTTTAAATCACTCTCCCCCTCAATCGATGACCGAAGTCGATAATTGAGTGACTTAAGTTTTGATAAAATGAAGTCCGGTGATTTTCAAAATTTAGTCCAATATATTTTCAAAACAACATTTTTCCATTTTCAAAACAATTTAATTCAATTTACTCAAAAATTGTTAAAAAATGGTATCCTGCACAAAGATTCGTTAGGTGGTTGAGCCGCTTTTGTTGTTGTTGTTGTAGGGTTTGGAAGAAAAACCATCTGCTGATGCAGTGAGACTTCTTCACGTTGCATTTGAATGCCAACCGAGGTCAAATTAAGCTCCGTTTCTTCAATCACTTAGAAGAAAACCATCTCACGACGCAGTGATACCTCTTACGTTGCATTTATGCCAACTCTCCATAGAAGTCCAATTAAGCTCGTTTTTCATTTGTCAACCCAAGATATAGTTACCCTTTCCTTTCGGCATCCAATCATCATCAATTGTGGGATCCGGATCGGGAACATTCTTTATACCAATATACCGCACACGTTAGTGAACACACACAAATATATGGTGGTCGACATCACCCAAACAACAATCGACTAATAAAAGTCAATTCAACATATCAATCGGATCATATAAGGTATGGAATAATGTGTTCATCAAACTCTAATCATCTAATCCTAGCAATCATATCACGGCACCTAGTCCTTCAACATAGGTTAACATCATTTTAATTAAGCATATTAGGATAATTAAGAAAGCCTGTTAGATGATGTAGATTTGAAAACATTACCCCTCAATCCATGACTCATTTTATGAAAAGTTTAAAGCTACAAGTCATTGATTGAGTTCTCAAATTTACAAAAACTCTGAATCTGATTGTTTATAAAGCATCTCATTTACCACCATTTTTTAAAACACCAAATATTTTTCTGAAGAATTTTAGACGGAAAAATATTTGAGTAGGAACAACAGTCCTTCGACATACTTTCCTCATTTTGTTTATAGGAAAAGTGCACGAAATGTTTGAAAATTGGTTTAGCGTAGCACTTTCCTTTCTTGAAGAGCGGGTTGCTATCTGAAATAATAGCAAGCCATAGTTTTAAGCGCGGGTTACAATCTGAAATAACTACAAGCCATAGGTTTAGCACGGGTTACAGTCTGAAATAACTGTAAGCCATAGTTTGAGACATGTTTTGAAAAGAATATTTACACCTCCTGCTCGAACTTCATCTAAAGTACCGTGCCATTATTGAATGACATTTCTAAGACCGTAGATGTTATCGATACCAGAAGACATGTCTAGAGAAAAACATATTTTTGGAATTTTTCAAATTTTCTGATTTTTTATGGGTTTTTGTTGGTTTTATATTTTTCTATTTTCTTTTCTTGGTTTTATATTTTCTATTTTGTTTTTTGGTTTTATATTTTTGTATTTTGTTTTCAAATAAATATATACAAAGATAGAAGATGATATAGTAAAAGAAGATGATGATACGAGAACCGAGATAAGGATATCAAGCGACTCGTTGTAGAAGATAGAAGTCATCATCTCTTAAACATTCACCACCAAAGCAAATCGAGGCTCCGAATAGAAGGCAAGACATGAGCCTTTGAGAAAGAGAGACTTTGCGCTTTCCCCCAAACCGAAAATCCATTAGATGAGCGATTCAAGCTCTATTTCAAGCTTGCTTTAGCCAGTGCACATAGAAGCACACAATTATCATAAATCCCTTTGCTCCTTTTAAGAACGATAATCTAGATTCTTTGTTCGGGTTATATCATCAAGCAAGAACAAAGAACGTATCATCCCACTCTTTAAATTTCTTCTCATATTTCATTCCATCAAGTCCGACGCAATCCATTCCAAAAGGTGTCAAGAGAACACTTCCCGTGTAGTTGAAATGATGCGATCCGTCTCTTAGTATAATGCTCAAGAACTCTCCGAATACACATCATGAGGGGAATGAAGAACACCTTCCCATGTTCACATTTTTCTTCCCCGATGAACGTGTATGAAGCTCAAGAACCAAGTACACCAATACCCAAAGCTATCCCGAATACACATCATGAGGGAATGAAAACACCTTCCCATGTTCACATTTTCTTCCACGATGATCGTGTATGAAGCTCAAGAATCCAGTACACACATTCCCACCAAAAATAATCGATAACACCTCCTCATGTTACACATTTATCTCCCGAATATGTCGCACTTGTGTACCTCTTTATCTTCGTAAACTTTCTTTACATCACTTCCCCACGTCGTTGGAATACTAACACAAAAGCCTTGATGAGTATAACCTTGAGTTTCTCTGCGGTCATGACATTTGTTTTCCCGGATATCTTCAATCACTTAGAAGTATTAAGCTCATCAAGTTTACTCGCCATGAGTCAAACCTTGAGTTTCTCTCGCGGTAATAACATTTGTCTTCCCGGATATCTTCGTTTACTTAGAAGTATTAAGTTCATCAAGTTTACTCGCTTTGTGTTTAGATGTGTGTCTCTTGCCCCTTCTCGGTTTTGATACTTGAAGAACAAATATAAGCCCAAATACTTGAAATTTTTATGAGAAGAACACTTGAACTCTTGTGAGAATCAACTTGTCAAGACTCTCTCGACTATTTTTATCAACCCTTATGTAGACAATTTGAAGTGACCACCGATGAAGAAAAATCGATATACCCTACTTGAAACCAAGTCAACTTCCCCACATTTGTATCTTAAGCTTGCACCTAATGATGGAAGAACGGTGTAGAGAATTTATGCTTCAAGAAATTCTCTAAGTACTCACTACCCAAACAAAGTATGAGACATCAACACCTCTTGCGATTATCCACACCGTCATATGCGTGTGACACCGAGTAAAACAAAGTAACTCCTAATAGTGATAGTTAACTGTGTCTTCAACCATCCACCTCGATCACCGGTAACTAGATAAACCAAGTCTTCAACTCAAATTCTTAAGCCCGAGCAAGTTATCAACTAAGAACACGCCTTTGTGAAAGTCAACTTCAATCTCAAATAAGTGATAAATGATTAACTCCAAAGTAATCAACTTGTGTCAAATGTCCAACAATAGTCAATATCAACGTCTCGAGGAGTCATCGCTAAAAATATGAGCAAGTCTAATTGGGAATTGAATCGACTTATAACTTTCTCCCAATTAGTGCTCCCCTAAACCGACAACTGCTTGATAAATGCCCGGATAAAGAAGAAGTCTTTAGATCGTTAAATGCAACTCGTCTTTAGTCTTCTAACATGTAGCGTAAAATGTAGAACCGATCAGACTCGACCTTCTTCAAGATTGTCCGGTTGGGAATAGATAGTTAACATCTTCAATTCACCAAAAACACAAGAACATCACCAAAAGCATCCCAATTAACTTACATATTGCAAATCCCCTTAACTAAAATCCTCCCAATCAAACAAGAATGAAAGATGTTCATCAAGGAAATCAAGAATCGGCCGCAACGAACACACAAGATGGTAACACCAAACTACCAATCACATCAAACAAGAACGAGAGATTGTTCGAATCATCATATTGATGTATACGTGAAGCATTAACCGAAGCACTTTGTCGATAAACTCATTAATCCGAGTGAAGATGTCAACCCACGGCTCTTAGAGAGAAAACTCCATGTGAAGATGACCCGATAAGAAGAAGCTCGGTTCTTACATGAGTTTAGAGCCGTATGACCATTTATATTCTCAAATATCAATCAACAATGCAAAAAATTCACACTTCTTCTCCCCCTCAAGAATTGCATACGGAGATGCCATTCTTGACTAAATAAGTGAAATCATCCAAATGATCTATTCACACTTCTCTCCCGCAAAATAAGCACATGATGTCGCCATCTTCATTATAATCGAGCAAGTGGAATAAGAAGACAATCAATGGTAGCCCGGTTCACTTGAAGACTGAAGCGCATGGAAAAAGTATGAAGCATGTTGATGAGAATGGTCATAATAAGAAGATTTCTTCTTCAAGATAAAGCGCATCGACACGCACACCTTTCTTTTCTTTAGAGAACGAGGCATGAACTGTTGTGTTCATCGTCATAAGAAGATTTCTTCTTCCAAAGATAATGCGACCGAAACGCATACATTTCTTTTCTTTGAGTACGAGCTGAATCGATGTGAGCAGACGTCATAAGAAGATTTCTCTTCTTTTGAAGATAAAGCATCGAGACGACACTTTTCTTTTCTTTAGAGAACGAGGCATGAACCGATGTGTTCATACGTCATAATCTCTCTTTTCATCTACTCTTGGCAAACATATAATCAACCCCATTATCATTCAAGAGGCTCTTTGTTGTGACAACCGATGGAGAAAACCCAATATGATGAATTTGACCTCAAGTAAACTACCGAACTCGTGACTTAAACTTGCACATATGTAACAAAGAGCGCCGATTTCCATTAGCATCTCTAAGTACTCTCTATGTACTCTATACTCTTCAACCAACCAACCATCAAGTATAAGACGACATTACCTCTTGAAAATCCACAATTGAATGTGACATCGAGCACTACAACGTAACTCCTTAAAGTGATAGTTATTTTGTGGCAAACAGAGCCCAATTCCCCACGTGGTAAAAGGAAAAGACTCCCAAAAATAACTAGATTTCCAAGTCTTCGTTTTTGGGAAAAAAAAACTCGAACAAGGATCATGAAGAATCTTCATCCAACCATCCCCGATACCTTCAGATACTAAGTACACTCGCCCATGATATTTCACTTCAACCTCAAATAAACAATAGTGAATTAACTCCGATGTCACATCTTCTTGATTAAAAGCTCAAATCTAGCCTCCTTTGACATTTTAAGTGAACTATGATAATGGTTACATCCCGACCATGGTTAAAAGCACATAACCCCGTAAAACCATGTAATAACCAAACTGTCATGACGAATATCCAAACACACATCCAATTCATGAAATACACCCTTTTATCCCTTCTTCGAAGTAGAAACCGTAGCACCAACATCAAGTAAGATCCAGATTTACACTTTCTCTTCTCCAAGATGGTTCCATCATTACGGGATTTTACAACTCTATGGTTTAAACCGAGAAATAGTTTTTTCATGGATTTTACAAAACCAAGAATAAACCGTAAGATAGATCCGTAAATGCACTTTACTAACACCAGGATGTTTCCATTGTCACGGATTTTACAAGTCTATGATTTAAACCGAGAAATAGGTTCTTCGCGAGGATTTTACAAAATCAAGACAAAACCGTAAACAATGTCGACTTGAATGTGTTATGACGACTTTGGTTTCAGTGAATATCGGTTTTAGGGGAATATGCGGTTCATCACGGTTCATTCTCCAACATCAACAACCTCATCAACCATCCAATAAATACTTTGGTAAACACATCATTCATGCATTATGTTGGCTGTTGCAGTGACAACATGGTGAAGTAAACCCGATATGCCGAACTTGATCATGAAGTAAAATTCTCCAGATTTGTTACTTAAACTTGTACTAATCTTTGTGAAGAAGAAAAGGTGTACCCAATGTACAAAACCTCTTGACGTATCCTCAACTGCGTGAGACACCGAAGTGATAGTTACATTGTAGATAAACTGAGAAGGAATCACAAACGCAACTAACTAGCCAAGTCTTTATCACCCTCTATTAACGCCCAAACAAGTCATCTTGGCGGAAGGGTAGAAAGAAACGAAATACCGTACAACAACCCCATGGTCAAACTTGTTCAAATATCAATTCAAGCTATGACAGAATATTTTTCGTGAAAATGTGTGACCCATTGTATCTAACCGCATAACTCATCAAATCTCTTCAATTCTCATCGTCATCAATCTCTTCGACAGAAGTCATCGTCAAACCTCATATAATTCAAATCACAGAATCACACAATATCAAATCTCATATCTTTAACCAATTTTTTGAGAAGCCCAATCGCAACTTTGAATCCGATCCATTCAAGCTTTTAGAAAAACCCATGTCCAAATCTCATAACAATCATGTCATATAGTGTTGAGAGACACATCTATGCATTATCCAAATCCAATATCCCACATATCATGATTAATAATCAAGCCGATGCACCTCCAAAGTGACTACTTAAGAAACAAATATTAGGCCATGACTTGCTCTCAAATTCCAATGATGCACACATCCATTAAAACGTCCCTTGTCCAAAATATTCATGTATTTTCATATGTATAATACTCTAATACATCATGCATATTGTATCATGTCCAGAATTGTTAGAACGTCCAAGTCCAACATATCATACGGAAAAACACAATCATAAAACACGTTTTACAAATGCAGATCAAGTCCTATAAAACAACACACAATTCGGCCCATGATCCAAAATTCCAATCACCTTCTAGCCCACATAGGATACGGATCCAGTTAGACGAAATTAACACCCTCTCAAGCCCATCAAATATGTCTGATCCACCAGTCAATAGAGCCTTAGTTTTGGGTGTATAAAACATTCACACACTTCATTTGACCTAATCCACAATGTCTCAAAACTCAAACCCTAAATATCATATACTCCGCCTCTCTCACTTCTCACCAGATACTCTTCAAACCCAAGTATACAAACATTAGATCAACACCTCTATGCCTCCATCCTTTACACAGTAATCACGATAACAACTCGCCACAGGGATGGCTTGAGTTTTAAAGCCACAGGGATGGTATATAGAGTCTCACGAATCACCCAAGGTTTCAGGTAGGTATATTTGATTAATTCGACCTTGTGTTTCACTTTATGAGTATTGAACGAAACTAAGTGAAGAGATATAACATACTTGTTATAATCTTTCTTTTTGATTCGAATATTAATTGAAGTATCTGCTTAAAAAAGGATCTATGATGATACTTGTTCAACGGAAAAAGATCTTATAAAGATTACATAAAACGTTGAAATAAATCTGAGATCTATTTCAATTTGTAATTCGAGATTCCATAAGACTTATGGATCTATGATGAGAATGCTTTCGTTTCATTGACCCTTGAGGTCTTGTATTGGTCGTTTGACTTGGATGAAATAAAGTATCTCTGAGATCGAGTATAAACCTTTGTTACTTTATTATGAAGAGATAATAAGTGATTATCGGTTATTTTGGATTTGTTAATGAAGTTGTGGTGTGGGATTAAAATGATTAGCAACTGAAAAACTTTGTTCCTCTCGATTTCAATTTTTGAAAGTGGACTGATAATGGTTTATGGACCTGAGGTCTAAGATATATGGTATGTTGGTATTGGTCTTGCGTTAGTGGTCGTGTGATGATTTAGTATATGGTATTTGTTGTTGTGGTCGTTGTCATTACGCTTCTTCATCTTTCTTTCTTGCATTATCATCAACTCGCATTTGACCCATGAATACACAACTCGCATACCTGTATTAACCCTCTTGTACCAACTCGCTTGTACCAACTCGCAACAGCAGCAACTCGCTCAAAAGCAAGTGAAATTAAACCTTATGCGAGTTAAGTAACTCGCATTGAAACTGAACCAGTACACAACTCGCTTATGACTTCTAGTACTCAACTCGCATTCAACAATGCGAGTCCATAACTCGCATACCAGACATAGAATCTGGACAGATTTGGCAACTCGCAACATTCATGACCAACTCGTAGTTGACAAAATAGTCAACTCGCATCTAGGAATATGAGTGTAACTCGCAACCAAGAAAGACCAACTCGCATCCAGAAACCAGTCAACTCGCATTCAAAAATCATGTATGAGCAGTAGACTTTTTTGACACAATATAGAGACAAGAATTTGTAACACAAAAACTGCTTCATATTGACCAGTTTAGACCTTACGAAACTGCCCAAAATAACCAAGAAAAACATAAGTAATCAGTTTTGAAACCATTTAAAGCCAGTTTTGAAAACATACTTTAAAAAACGGTTTAAAACAAGACCAGTAACCAGTTTTAGTTTTAGTTACATATTCTAAACCATCTCAAAACATAAGCCCAATATCATCATGATATTGCACAAACATAAGCACAAACAGATATTGCAAAACATCATCCAACTCGCATTAAACAAACCCAAAACAATGCTACATCAAACCTCATTCAAAACAAACCAAACCGTATACAGTTATACATGAACCAATAAACCGCATACAAACACCATGAATCGAACCACGAATCAAAACAAACAACAAAACCTGGGCTCTGGTACCAATTGTAGGATCGTGAATATTATGTTGTTTGATGATTCGGGTGGTCTAGGACAATGATTAAACAAGAAAGCCATTTTAGATAGATGAAGAGAGTTGAGAGGGAATTCTAGAAAGAGAGTTGCTTATCAAAAGTGAAAGATTAGATTAGAACTTCCAACCCTCTACCTTGGAGGGTAGAGGGTATTTATAGGTTACAATCTAAACGACCTCCTATCGGCTGTGGATCGTGGATACGGTGGGTAAAGACCCGTCCTTCCTTCACGGTGTTACACTAGACTAAGCTACGCTACAAATTAACTAATAAACTACTAAATAACGTAAATAACTATATGTCTACGAGCTAACTTATGCTAGATAATAGTTGGGGTGACCGACTCTTTTACTATGGAATTTTCTAATTCCTAACAGAAAGGGAGTATTTGAGATTTATATAAGTTTTGGGGATTAAGTTCTCTACTTTAAATTGGTGTGGGTGTATTATGATGGCATTCAAACTATGCTAGGATAATTCAATATGAAGAAGCATATTATAATAAGATCTTTCAAAAACCAAGTCAAATTAAAGTACTCTAAGTAAAAGTATAACAGTAGTATAAAAACAAAGTAGCCACAATTCTACATATTACAACCGGTTTCATTTTCTTCTTTGTTTGTGTAGGCCTCCTCATTCTTTGCGTTATCAATAACCCAACTGCCATTGAGATTACCATTGTTCGCCCTGGAACGACCAATGGATGTAAATACTAGGTGACTACCGGTTTTCATATTGAAAATAATCATTACCTTCTATGCTAAGTTTGTTTCATATCATTCAATTTAAGTCAAACATAGGGTTGTTTGCATAAAGTAATGTACCTTTCCATCAAATGTTGGGTCATTTTTTGGTCTGTAACATAGTGTATATAAATAAAATCAAAATTATATATATATTTTAAAATTTTGTTACTTTTTACTCACTTGAAAAATTAATTATACAGTTTTTTGGTTATGAAATAAACTGGCTAGAAAGCCATCTTTTAGTGTCTCAGGTTCCGTCGCACTACATTAGAACCATTGTATTTATTTCTTTTTAAAAATTGTGTTATCAAAAGATAGTTTTGTTTGGCTCACTGACATAAAGAATTACTAAAGTCTCTATTTACGAAATGACCCAAACATGTCATTAAAGATGGTTTTGTGTCAGGTACGTGCAAAATAAGATTTTGTATCACGGCTGGTGGGGTGGGTGAAGGGGATTATGTCGTTGATTTCTAAAAAAACCTACATAAAATTTCTCTATTTTTAAATAAATTAAAAGTATGGTTAGACATAAAATTGTGGCCCATCATGAACTTTAAAAAACTAGTTAAATATAACTTCCTTGATACGAATAAGGAACTATGTCTTTGCTTTGGTGTTGGGTCTCAATGTATCGAGTTAGAATTGAATCAACATTAATTAGTTGTTACGAAAAGATAGGTTTATGTAGTATGATTAAGCATTGTATTTTTCATAAGAGAGATGATGTAGTAGAATTATTATTGACATTTAAACCTCGATTATAATATTCTAGAATATTCACTAATCGTCCTTCAATACGGAGTATAATGGATCTTGAATACGACGATTGATATCTTCTCGTCATGGATGTCTTGTGAGTTTCTTACTCGGATCTGTTATGATCGCTTAAGTGAATACTGCGATTGGTAGTAAAATGTGCTTGTTCGATTGTTGGCCAAAGTTTCATTTACGGATATGCATCAAAGTCAGGAAATGGTCTTAAATTCGTCTATGTCTTGGGATACGGCGTATTTTTCTAGAATAATACGGCGTATTGGTGTCAGAATCAACAGACTTCGTGAACTTCATTGTTTTAGCACCAAAACACGTTCTTTTCACTAACTTTCACCAATTGCTCGATAATAACTGAGATTTATAACAATAAGCAATTAAGTATCAGTTCTCGTATAAAGTAGTATAAAACGAGCAATATAAACGGGATAAATGACGCTATTATTTAGTCGTTATTTGATGTCATCAGTTACTAAGAAGAAGAATGCTTGTTATCACCTTTGTAATCAGAAGATAGAAATGGACATCTCATATTTTTGGACAAGAAATCTGATGGTGCGTGTGGTCATCTTTCTTTTGTAGGTGAGGGCGAATCTACACATCTGTATTACATTCTATTAAAGGATGCAATAGATACTCCTCTGGAGGTCAAGTTTAAAATGAATACTCCTTGTCGTGAAGTTTGTTGATATGTACTAGCTTATTATGGCTATGACTTCCTAGTCGATCGTTATGTTCTAAAGGCTAGCAAAATTCTGTAGATAAAATCCATGCTGGCCGTACCCACCAAAGGCTCCCTAATAATTAAAGCATCTTTGGAGGATGCTAGAACTGGACAAGTGATTATGAAGAAAAGTTGCAAATTTAAGCCACAACTCACAGGTTGTTGTTACGGTACTATTAGTGGCCGGGAAGATTGCTCTTTAATTTGCATCTGAAAGTCAATTGGCAATACCGAGCTCAATGCCTTCGTTATCTATCCGGTTGGTATGTTAGGATGAATAAACAATCTTTTTGATGGGAAAGAGATCCTCTACTGTTCGAAGTGAACATGACCCGCTATCTGGACCCTCATTTCAATTAACTTGCTTCTAACCGGTGAACATGACCTTTTGAACATTAGAGGATCTCAAATCCCTTTTTGATATTGGATATCCTTTCGAACTTACATTTTGTATCCATCATGTTTAATCTTTTTGAACCCATGCACAAAGGGTTATTGATATATGGCATGTATTGTAACTGTAATCATGTTATTTCTTGTATTTTTGTTTCATATTAAGATTCTACCTGTCGCCTATTAGTGGATAATTAGGCCCAAGCTCGGTTTGTGGGTTTTGGGAATTAGGGTTTTACCATTATAAATAATGGTCATCAATAAAGTTATATCTACGGGTTTCATTGTTTAACATGATATCAGAGCATGTATGATCTTGAGACCTACTCGGTCATCAAGCCGCCACTTTTGTACCGTCCCGTCACACCTACCTATCTCCAAAATATCAAACCATAATTTTATATTTTTTGTTTCTCTGTCCAATTCATATCTTGATTTCTTTTTCAATTTATAGTTAAAACTTAATTTGCTTTAGTAGTTCTTTGTCATCATCATTAAAAAAAAAAAAAAAAAAAAAAAATCCAAAAGTTGTGTCAACATCTGTGAAGATCCACGTCTACACAATCAGCTATCATCTTTGTTTAATAATTAATTTTCCTTCGTTTGTATTCGGTTTTATTTTGACCGATTGAATTTTCACTTTGTTTAAGTACCCTTGTGATTAACATTGATTGTTTCACCTGTAACGATCCGCACCAATCAACAAAGGATATCAAGTTTGTCAAAGTCCTCACAAAGAAGTTACGCATGATGAAGACTTTGAAGATTTGTCGGTGCTTCAGCTTGCTACAAGAAGATTTATTTTATTGTTAAAAAAAATATGTATATATAGTTATTTAATTGTTTGTTTTTGTTTTATGTCGAATCTAGGGTATTGGAGCAGTACTATAGGCATTTTTGAGTGTTTGGATGCACGTCTTTTGTTCATATTCCTGCGCAGTTAAGAGAGAAATTGCCCCCAAGGAATTGTGTCTTTCTTGTTTATTCTCAGTCATAGCGCCGGGGGAGAATGATGATGGAGAAGTATTGCGACCTTCTCCTGTTCATCAACTCTAACCGCATTCTTCTGCAGTTGATGTTACGGATCAGCCTCACCCTTCAAGCAGCTTTGCTCAGCATCTTCTGCCGATTGTCATCGTGTTCAGCTGACCTCAGAGGATTCCAGTCACCCGGCACAACATGTTTATTCTCGGCAGCGATTACAGTCTCTTTCCCAGGGTCAGACTACTCCATAAGATCAGCAGTCTAGCCCAGTTGCTTCCCTTTTAGGCGCTTCCTCTAGTTAAAGAGTGAATTCAGTAGTACTCTCTATGTTTCAAAATCATCAAAATTTATGTTCTTAATTGAGACAAACATGTACATTAGGCATTATATGTGCTGCCCAATTACTTACTTTTGTAATTACAAACAATAAAATCAAGTTAACCCAGTAAATTAAATAATATCAACATAACCGATGATCACACCGTTGCATTCCATTAATGATGTTGCAAGTCATCACTTTAAGGACAAAAAAGCCATATCAGCTAAGCGGCGTTGTTAGAAAAATAGTCTTGAAAATTTCATTCAAACACATACCTTGTCCCACCATCCAGTGACTAAATTGAGAGAAGCGTGCCTTAGTTGATTTCTCAAATGGAAAATGTCGTACACATCAATCTTTTACAAACCTAGTGAACCGTTGCAGAACTTTAGGTGTTGAGATGAAAGAGTTATCCAGTGCCAATAGAATCTTTACTCTTTTATAAAATGTGGTTAAAGATGCGATAGTAGATACAAAGAAAAGTTGCATATTATAGTTTGCATAGTGGCATATCGTGATGAAGGTTACAAGTCCTTAAAATGGGTATCTGGGACTAAAATCGGGGTTATAACTTGATGTTGTCTGTCTTTACTTGTCAATAGCGCTAATGATCAGCACCTTGCAAACCTCAGTTTGAAAATTAACGTTAAACTTGGTGGTAGTAATGTCGGGCTAGTTAACAGATTTAACTGTTTTACAAATGAGAATCGGTTTATGTTCATAGGTGCCAATGTAAACCATCCCTCTCCTTTCAACAAAATATCTCCATTAATAGCAGTTGCTGTTGGGTCGGTTAATTGACCCAGTTTGATCCGTTATGCAGCACGTGTTTCCCCTCAATCTCATAGACAAGACAAATTGAAAATTTTGGGAAAATGTGTTTGGATTTGGTTAAGACTTATGAGGAGATTAATCATATGAGACCAAATAAAATCGTAGTGTTCCGTGATGGTGTAAGTGATGGTCAGTTTCAAATGGTTCTCAACAACGAACTGGCTGATTTGAGGAGGGAAATAGGTAACGAAAACTATAAGCTGATTATCACTCTTGTTATAGCTAAAACGTCATATGACTTGTTTTTTCTTTAAAGGTGATAACTGGTTTGGTATTGTACCTCCCGGGACAGTTGTCGATCGAGGTGTTATTCACCCTATGGAGTTTGGTTTTTATATATCTTAGTAGTCATTTTGGTGGGCTATGAACAAGTAAGCATACACATTATTCTGTGTTATGGGACCAGAACAGATTCTCGTCTGATAGATGCAGAAGCTGATTTACTTATTGTATTTTACGTCTGCAAGGTGTACTAAGCCTGTGTCATTGGTTACACCAGTTTATTATGCTAATCTTGTTTTATATAGAGGTCGTTTGCTTCATGACGTGGCGGCACGTGTTGATGATCAGTTTCAGATCTGAATTCTCGGTTGTTTAATCAGGTGTTTTATGATCTTTTTGTATGAATAATCAACTAATGAACAAAAAGTTAAAGTTGAGTGCATGTATCCATGTTATAAATTTTGTTCATCAAGGATAATTTTTTTATAAATAGCATTTTTAACACTTCTATTATATGATCATTACCTTGCATGAAAACGGTCATGACTATACTTCGTTTAGGCCACGTGAATATGAGTCAAAGACTCGTCTTTCTAAATAAAACCTCATCCATTTACTCTTTTTTATGTGAGTGTGAGAGGACACAAAGAAAAAAATATTACCGACACACACCTAAAGCACAATCAAATGGTATTTGTTTTGTTTTATTTTTACATAAAGATGGGTAGTTAGGCTCATACAACTGAATCCTCTTGGTTGATTGGTAAATTTTGGTTGTCTTTGTTGATTATGTGTAGTTTCTGGATTATAGATATCGAAACAGTTTGATTTTGCGCCTTTAAAACACTATTGAGTATATACCATATTATAGAAATCTCATATGATGACTTTGTTTAAACCACTTTTAGCTATTTTTTGGGTAATCATGTATAACGCAATTGGTTGTATATTGAAAATTAGAGAAAAAGTGCCTTTTTTGTGATTTCGATTTAACCTTTTTCCATTGTGGCATACTGGCATAGTGTAATGTACTAGCATATCTATGATTTTTAAATCTGTAGAAAGCATTTTAGCTTTGTCACGGAATCCCAACATACAACTCAATGAAATCTTAGCCCTTCATTCAAATGAACGACCAAGATCATTCTTAAACAAACACAAGTTACCATCGGGTAAAAACTTCTATCTTCTCTTTATATACAAAACAAAACCACCCTTCTATATACAACCAGTCACCACATCAGTTAATCACCACCAACATTATCTTCTATTCCTAAGCCAGATTTAACTCGAAATTTTCAACATAAAATAAGGTTATGGTCTTATGGACTGTAGTCATCAACAATTTTGGCATGCCGCTCTTTTCATCTTGACAAAGTGGTATTGGTGGGTTATACTACCTTCATAATATGGTTAGTTACTTGGTCATTCTTCCTGTTTGTTAATATTATAACGATTGTTATTGTTTTGATATTAATAGACTATGTTCTGGAAAGGATTCATTTTTACTCCCCTAATCTGCATTTTTTTACTCCCCTAATCAGCATTCATAAGCTCGTATTGCACATGTGTTTTTCAATGTCTACTGTATACATGACAAAGGAATTTGCATAACTTAGTGCTAGACAACTGTTGAAAGCCAGTCCTCGCTCTATATCTAATTGCGGATTTTTTGTTAAATTTTTTGTTCTTAATATGTGGTTGTTGTTTTGATTTTTATCAGGGATCCACCCAAAAATTCTTGGTTTGAGCTATTTTCGTTTCGTACCACTACATTTCAGGTAACGGAAGCTGTTTGGGCTCATATTAGTATCGGATAAGTATGGGCTACTATCTCACTTTTTTTAGCTAGCATTTGCTCATGTTTCTTTGTTCACCAATGATTGGTGTAATCCCTTAAACATGATTGACAATCGGCTAGTCTATCTTGGAAATCCCAGTTCCCATCATTCGTTCCAGTCTCGTCCTCGATTGAAATTCGTATGGAACTGTATCTTACTAAGAAGAAGAATGCTTGTTATCACCTTTGTAATCATAAGATAGAAATAGACCTCCTGGATTTTTTGGACAAGAAATCTAGTGGTGTGTTTGGTCATCTTTCTTTTGTAGGTTAGGGTGGATCTACACATTTAATAGAATGTAATAGATACTAGGAGTCTAGGACGCAATAGATACTACTCTGGAGGTCAAGTTTGAAACGAATACTTTTGGTCGTGAAGTTTGTGGATATGTATTTGCTTATTATGGCGATGACTTTCTTTATGAATGTCAATCTGAACATATAACTAAAGATTACTACACTGTATTACTCTTCGTAGCTGATCGTTATGTTCTATAGTAAATTGTAAAGATTTCAACTGTTAAGACATGTAAATATACTATTTTAAGTACTGATGCTAATATGATAAAATCGCTTTAATATGAATACTTGCAGAATCTCAACTTTCGATGCTAGATATAAATATACCTTCTAGTGCCAAAGAGTGGAGGCTTCTAATTAAAACACCTTATCTCAAGCTTTAATGATCAACATGCTCCACTTAACAGCTTATGGTATTGCTGATCTTATATTTCATGTATCACAATAGTTGCGGTCTAACAATGAAATATTTTCATGTTATTAAACCAACCAATTAACATGAAAATATTCTTCAAAATGGTCAATTTCAGTACTCATAGGGTGTTACCGGGTCAGGTTATTGGGTCTTAGCGGGTTGGGTTGACTCGGGTTTTGGTCGGAAAAACCAACCCGTAACCCGACCCTATAAGGGTTGGGTTATCAGGTTTGGGTGGAATTCGAGTTGGGTTGTATTGGGTTGAGCACATATGCGCATGCTTGGCTATGTGGCCCATAAACATTGAGCGAATATTAAAACTGAAGTTTGGTAAATGTTCAAACCAGAAAAGTTACAGAAAGGTACCTGATGGAAATGGAAGCATCGAAAACGATAATCATGAAAGCTATAATAAGATCTAATATACCAAGACTAATAGTACGAAATTCAAAGCTATATTATTTACTTGGTCAAGTTGTTATCTCACGAATCCATCCAGGTAATATTTGCTTAACGTGGCCTTGTCATGGAATTTACATATGACAACCAGAAAGAAATAGCGAAATGCAAATCTTGGTATTGATATGCTTTTTATACTTTAAAACCGTATTTAGACTTACTACAATAGACCAATATCACTATAAGCACCAAGCAAAACAAAGTACTGAAGGGTCAAGAATTATATTAACTGCCTTATGAAACAAGAAGAAGTTTGAAAATAATTGTCACTCAAGAATTATAGGTTAGTGCAGTGGAAGCAACTTTTAAAGAATAACAATCAGAGATGATCCTTTTAATAATTCATAATCGTTACATCATGGTACTCTTGTCTAGTTTCTAATCTCTAGATGTACTTAAGTACTATGCCTCCTCAATGCATGGACGAGCATAATGCAGCAACCAATTTGATCTATTTGTTCATGTACAAAATGATAGTAGGCATGAGTAACTAAATATACAATTGTAGCAATTCTTAATGACACACAGTTTACCATTTGTTTTCATGGTATAGCGCATATTATTCATCACTTAGTAGTACGTAAATGTAGACTTTTGTCAACAAATTTTAATAAAGTGATAATATAACAGATGGAAGAATCAAGCATGTTACTTGTGTTTACAATACGTATATATCAGCAGATTGATCAGAAAGCAATAAGCAAAGTTTATTTTTGCTACTGTGACATAATATAAAGGCCTTTGGCTTTAAAAAATAAAGCTTAGTTAATGGGTAAAGGTATTTTTGGTAGTAGCTAAGGTTACATAATATTTTTTGGGTCTTGTCGGGTTAACCCGATAAGATAAATAACTCAACCCTAACCCGAGTCCCGACCCTATAAAATATCAGGTTATTGGGTTGAGTCAAACTAACCCGATAATCTGTTTCGACCGATTAAACCCAACCCTATAAGTTTTATCGGGTCGGGTCAACCGACCCTATTGACATAACTAATTACTCATGCGCTCCAAAAACCAACAATTCCATGCTCTTGATTTGATGAAATGTAGCATCAGAAGGTAGCTCGTGGCTAAAAATCAAGATACAACTTTTTAAACAAACATTTATTACCAGGTTCCTTTTAGTTGGAGGTCAAAGCAACAACTCACTTTCTATTTTGGTTCAATAAAATCTGTAATTGTTTTAAGGATACTGATAAATCACAACACTATGCTTAGCACTACTTAAGACTGAACAAAGGTGTAACAAAATTAAGCTTCAAGTAGGGAAGTTAGCAATTCTAAAAGGAGTGCATACTGCTTTGCATTATAAGGTAAACCTCTCAGCTGAAAGTGCATTATATTGGTTGTAGACATAAATTCTCAAATACCATGCAAGCAATGTTGGTCCCAAATGTTGAGTAAAAACAAATATATGAAACTGCAATAAAACTAGATAACTTATCAAATGTTAAAACTAGATTTATGTAACATGTTTACATGTATATATAGGTATCGAATGGACACAGCCAAACGACACAATGGTTCGGTAATAACCGCCATAACTAACTTAACTATAATAACCGCTATTCGGTTTAGAAGTTTACAATAAGCAACTTTGGTCCTTTATGTTTCTGTCTTTCGAAATGGAGCAATGGCGAGATTATATGCTCACATTCTCCTCCTTAATCTTGATCGTTGCTTCGTCCTAAATCTTGAACTCCGAGCATTTGTCGCATAGTCACGAACTTAAGTCTTGGTAAGGCTTTTGTTAAAATATCTGCTCTTTGAAGTTCTCCACTTACGTGTTCTACGTTGATATGACCATTCTCTACACATTCCCGAATGAAATGATAGCGAATGTCTACATGCTTGCTTCTTCCATGAAATACCGGGTTCTTTACGAGTTGTATAGCTGATATATTGTCAACTCTAAGCGTTATCTTCTTTTCTTCTAATCCGGTTAATTCACTAAGTAGCCGCTTTTAGCCATAAGGCTTGACATCTTCTGCCGCAGAGTCGCCATGAATTCGATTCACATGATGAGAGCGCCATCGTCGGTTGCTTCGAGTACACCAAGTGATAGGTGACTCTCCAAAGTAAAATACTATTCCAAGAGTTCCTTTTCCTTGATCCGTATTGACTCCATAACTCATCGTCAGTATCCTGTAATCTTGCGCCCGCCTTTCTTGTATATTACTCCATGGTCTTTTGTTCCTTTGATGTATCGGATTACTTGTTTCACCGCCTTGGTGATGATCCTTTGGGTCTTGCATAAATCTGCTGAGTAGTCCGACTGAGTAACTAAGATCTGGTCTTGTATGCAGTAAGTATATGAGATTTCCTATTAAGCTTCGGTAATAAGTTGCGTCAAGTGGGTTTCCATCTTCCGCCTTGACCAACTTAGTGCTGGGATCCATCGGTGTCTTCGTGTCATTACTGTCCGTCATGCTTGTCTCTTTTAAGATTTTGTTAATATATCCAGTTTGCTTGATTGTAATTTCTCCTCTTGTCTGTGTAACTTCTATCCCAAGGTAATATGCTAGCAACCCTAAGTCGCTCATTTCAAATTTATCTTTCATCTGGGATTTGAACAAGTCTACTTCCTTCTTTGGAGTGTCTGTGATTATCAAATCATCTACATATACTCCAACGATAAGTGTAGAAGTCTTGCTTCTCTTTGTGTAGACTGCTTGTTCGAGATTACATTTCTTAAAGTCTAAGGACTTTAAGGTCTGGTCAAGCTTCACGTTCCAAGCTCTAGGTTCTTGTCTTAAGCCATACAAAGCTTTAGTTAGCTTGTAGACTTTTCTTAGGTTCCCTTGTTGAATGAAACCTTCAGGTTGTGTAACATAGACTTCTTCCTTCAATTCTCCATGTAAAAATGCTGATTTTACATCTAAGTGGTGTACTTGCCATCCATGATATCTTGCTAGTGCTAATATCAATCGAACTGTCTCTATCCTAGCAACCGTGCAAACACCTCATCAAGTCTATTCCACATTCTTGTACATAACCGTTGCTACTAATCTTGCTTTATACTTTATGATCCTTCCTTGTGCATCTCTTTTGGTTTTATAAACCCATTTGAGTCCTATTGCCTTCGATTTTCGGGCAATGTGGTAAGTGGTCCATGTGTTATTTTGTTGATTGAATCTAATTCGATTTTCATGGCCTCAATCCACTTCTCATCTTTTGATGCTTCCTTGTAATTCTGTGGTTCTTTTCAGTGAAAAATAAGCTTGGCGCTTTTACTTCACGTGCGTTTGGTAGATTTCGTAATATCTTTTAAACCTTGTATAGGTCTATGATCATATCTCTGTTCTGAGCTCTCTAATGAGCTTATAGTAGCTCCTTCTTCATCTTCTGAGTTAGGGTTGTAAGTGTATGATGGTGGTGTGATTGGTGAGGGTGGATCTGGTATAGGTTCTTGTTCTTGATACGTGTTGTCGGTGTTTTCTATGTTGACTGGTGTAGGATTATCATAGTCAACTCCATCTATTACAAAGCTAGTCCAAAACGTATCCTCGATGCTGTGTATCCTCTTCATTATTATTCCAATCCCACGGTTTCGTTTCCATGAACTTTACATCCCTACTAACATGTTTCTTCTTTCCTACTGGATCATATAGCCTACATGCTTTTGATCCTTCTTCAACTCCTAAGTAAATCATTGGAATGCTTCTATCATCTAGCTTCTTCAAGTGAGGTATCGTTACCTTAGCATAAGCTGTGCATCCGAATATTCTTAGGTATTCTAGGTTTGGTTTTCTGTTGTAGAGGGTTTCATATGGTGTTTTGTCTTCCAGGGCTTTCGTCGGTACCCTGTTGAGTATGTAAATGGCGTGCCTTACTGCTTCCGCCCAAAAAGTTAAGGGTAACTTCATCGCTTTCATCATACTCCTAGTCGTTGATAACACTGTTCTATTTCTCCTCTCTACTACACCATTCTGCTGTGGTGAGTATGGTGCTGTCAATTGTCTCTCAATTCCATTTTCCTTACAGTATTTGGTGAATTCATGTGATGTAAATTCACCTCCTCTATCAGTTCTTAGCATCTTGATTTTCAACTTCAACTTTGATTCGATCTGGTGTCTAAATTCCTTGAATGTGCTAAATGCTTGATCTTTCGAGTTTAGAAAGTAAGCCCACATGAAACATGTGCAGTCATCGACTAATAAGAAGATGAGCTTCTTTTCAGAGTGTGTTGTTGGACTTATGGGACCACAAAGATCTCCATACACTAAGTCCAATGGGTTCTTTGATATGAATTTAGCTTGGTTTGGAAATGGTATTCTGATGTGTTTTCCTAATAAACATGCATCACAGATTTGTCCTGCATGTGTTATTCTTGGTATTCCATCCACTAAACCTTTCCTTGTCATTTTGTCTATTGCGTCAAAGTTCAGGTGACCTAATCTAGCATGCCATAACCATGCTTGGTCATCTACGTTTTCTAAAAGACATATAGGTGCTACTATATGCAATCTAATACTGTAAAGTCGATTCTTAGATCGTTCTACTTTCATCAACAACTTCTTGTTCTTATCATACAAAGTCAGTAAATTTCCATCCATGATGATCTTGCAACCTATTTCTGTAAGTTGTCCTAGACTAAGTATGTTGCTCTTGAGGTTTGGAATGTAGTAAACATCCGAAATCATCTTCTGTTGTAAGTTTCTACATCCTAATAGTATTGAACCTCTACCCTTTATCTCTACATACGATCCATCTCCAAAACGAACGCGTCCAGTGATGCTTTCGTCAATATCTTTAAAATGGCCTTTGGTGCCTGACATATGGTTACTTGCACCATTATCTAGATACCATATGCTATCATCTGTCGTAGCATATTTCCGGGGTTGTACTTGTTCTTCATTTAACAAGATTTCTTCAGTTTCGTGTGTAGCCATTAGTAATGATGGTTCATCGTCTTCTAAGATAAGGTTTGATTGTTCCTGAGTTGTTGGTGGACTTCTACAATTCTTCTTGTAATGTCCGAGTTTTCCACAATTATAGCATGTAATTTTATTCTTATCCCATCCTTGTTTTCCATTATTTGATTTATCTGAGTGGGATGAGTTTCCTCCATTCGAGTTGTTTCTGTTTCCCTTATTCTGCCAGTTTCCTCGTGAATAGTTTGATCTACCTCTATATTTGGTAAATCGTTTCTTATTTCTAGAGTGTTCGCCTTGTGCGAATAATAAGTTGTCCTGGCTTTCCACTTGTCCTCCCTTTCGGAGTTTTATCCTTTCCTCGAATGTCTTAAGTTTTACATCGATCTCACCTAACGTAATATCATCGAGATCATTCGTCTGTTCTATGGATGCTACTATTTGAATGAACCTATCTGGTGTGGAATCTAATAGTTTTCGTACTAAAAGTGATTCATCCAACGCTTTTCCAAATTCTTTAGCCTTCGTGGCGTAGCATTTCAGTTTGGCTGTAAATGCATCCACTGTTTCATCCTCCTTCATCTGAAGAGTCTGAAATCCAATCATCAGTGATTGTAACCGTGCTTGTTGCACTTTTTCTTCTCCAACGTGTCTCTTTTTCAACGAATCCCATAATTCCTTTGCTGTTTTGCAACTTGCTACTTGTAAGATCACATCTTCGGTTAACGCTTGATATAAGAAGGCGGTTGTTGCCTTATCCTTCTTATCATCTACTTGTGTGTTTTCTTTAGGTTCTATTGCTTCCCATAATCCTTGTGCTTCTAGTATCACCTTAATTTGTATGGTCCAAACTGTGTAGTTTGTGGTTTTGAGTTTAGGGCATTGATAATGTGTCATAGGGGTTACGGGTTTTGGTGCAGTGTTACTGCCACTTGCATCGTCACCGGGTATTTTGATAGTGCTTATGATCTTCACTCTCTAATTTGTATGGGGATTTCTAACTAGTGGTATCACTTAATACTACGGGAACATAAATAGTTATCCGGGAATCCTAATATGGAACTATGGATTTCTAATAGTATAAACTAAGTATCTATACTATAAATATGAAAGGAAATCCAAAAGTTTGAGATTTTTTTGTGTGACCTGTGTTTGTCACGCGCGTATTCCCTTCTTGTCGGTACTTGAATATACCAACTATATTTTTCTTTTCCCTCGTTCTTGTTTCCAAATCAATCAGTACACCCTTTATTGATGTTGCCGACTTGCTTTCTTCAAAATATACCACTCCTTGTACCACGTTGTCCTTTCTTTTGTGTCGACTTAATTCCTTTATCTCCAAGTCTCGGATAAAACACAAAACGATTCAAAAATTACTCTCGATAATTCTTTCCAAAAGACCAAGCGAATTGCTTGTCTTTGTTCTACTACTCGACGGTAGTATGTCAACAAGTGATGTCCTTTTTGCCCTCGTTGTTTGTCCGCGTTCCACAATAACACTTCTTCTTTATTCCACACCTTATCTACAACAACCTACAGAAATACCAATGGTATCCTCACGAGCAAGTGATCAAAATGCTCCTGTTGTTGTCCCTTTTCGTATTGCGATCGTTATTCCAAAACAATTTCGATTGTTTTCTTGTTCGGTATACCCTTCTCTTCAATCCAAGCAACGTCTTTCTTCTTATTTTTTCACGTACGTCTTCTTTCTTCTCCACCTTTGTCTCGACAAAGAGGCTGTTTCGTTGTATGATTGAAAGCCAACAAGTGTAACAAAGTTTCCTTCGCTCTGTTCTTGTTGTATTCAGAATCAAGCCAACGCAAACTTTCAAGTCACCACTTCGTTTGGTGCCTTGTCGTATGCAATTTCTACACAAGTACGGTCGTGCACTACTTTCCTTGCGTCTCAAGTTATCCAGGCAGCGTATGTTTGTTTATACGTTGCGTCTTCTTCTTCTTCTTCTGAAACAAAGTTTCAGCGTATGCTTCTTTTCTGGTTCCTTCTATTTCGTTCAAGAAATGGCTTCTGGTTTTTTTGTGATGGTGCTCGTTATCAGAATCTGGTTTCTGATTTCTGGTTACAAAATTCTTGTGTTTTAATGGTGGTTGTAACGAGTGTGTAAAGGCAAGGCTCTGATACCAATTGTTGGTCCCAAATGTTGAGTAAAAACAAATATATGAAATTGCAATAAAACTAGATAACTTATCAAATGTTAAAACTAGATTTCTGTAACATGTTTACATGTATATATAGGTATCGAATGCACACAGCCAAACAACACAATGGTTCGGTAATAACCGCCATAACTAACTTAACTATAATAACCGCTATTCGGTTTAGAAGTTTACAATAAGCAACTTTGGTCCTTCATGTTTCTGTCTTTCGAAATGGAGCAATGGCGAGATTATATGCTCCCAAGCAAGTGTTAATTTCCCACTATGATAATCATAAAACCAATTCCCTATGCATTTAAACTTGAACTTACAAATTCATCTGCTTCAATAAGCTGACTAGCAGTAAATGGCATTAGTTTCTCGGCATCAGATGAGCATATTGTTGCAGAAAGACTTGCATCTCCATCATGTATAAGTATGGTCATTCTTGAACTGTCAATAAATTCACAAGTTATCATTAGCTATAATAAACTCATGCGGATGTATTAATAGTATGTAATAGTTTAGAACCCAAAATTGACACACACATTGCTTCGACTTCAGATTCATGGTGACATGAGGGGCATTTGACGATCCAACTGAGGTCTGAGATAAGCTTTCAGAGACTTTTGATAGTTAACGCACGCAATGTACCATAAGGTCCTATCTTTCCTAAGAAAGCTTGTCTGACGTTTAATACAACATGAAAGTAAGGTAGCAGTATATAAGTGGGTGCACATAGTCTAAAATAAATGGATACATCAGCCATATTACAATCACTTATAGTTCTCCAAGAAGCAAGAAATGTTGCAACTGATATTACATCAACATCATTTGGGTAGGGGAGTGACATGTCACTGATTTTGTAACTTTTATTTTCGAGCGATTCTTGGAGCTCCACTTTGCTTTAATTGTACCTAGCATTCCAACATACACATATGAAAGGTCTTTGAATGATTGTTTACGTGTGAAAAAGTATCACCAAAAAATTTGTACGTTTGAACACTTATCATCCTTACATTTGTAATTCATTAGTAACTGGTGAGTTGATCATAAAAACCGAACTCCCTCTCGTTGTCAATGAGATAATTGTATAAGGTTTATTTCACTTATTAATAACAACTAACCTAAATTAAAAAATAGCTATACGTTTAAAATATAATTTGATGGTCGAAGAAGTATATTGGTCATTGTGAAGTTTGATACATCATTTCCTATCAAATATGTCTAGTTTTGAACAAAAACCGAGCTCAAAGTTTAAACGACCAATTAAGTAAAAAGCCTTACTTTTATAAGTAGTCACTTTAAGTCTCATGCCAAAGATCATAGCTCCTGGCCTGATCTCAGCAAGGATGTTTCCTTCTTTCTCATCAAACTGATTCCACAATGTCAGTAGCAAAAGTCTTTTCCTACAAATAGAAGGTTGAAACATTACGCGCAAAATATTGACTACACGTACAAAAAATGAAATCACCTTACTCTTCATTCACGATGACCACATCACCTCGTGAAGTAGTTTCTGATCCTTCTTGACTCGGAAAACATTGCAATACATTTTGAGATGTAGAATATATAAATAATATAATCATGTAAGTGAAGAACACGTAAACTTGTAAAGAGATAGAGAATTTACTATGTGATGACTCTAACTCGGCATACTTGTGCAGGTCAGAAAATTTTGTGAACTCAAACCCGCAAGAGAGTGGAGTAAGGATAGGCCCTACTAACTCTTTGACAAGAGTTGTGTTGTTTAAAACCCAAGAGTAGATGTAGGTTCAATACGGTATTTTTCATCATTTCTTGTGACCATCGCACTAGTACCTCTTATATTGGGTCTATAGTTTTGAAAAAGCGCGGAGGTGAGTACAACAAAACAAAGAATGGGCGACGCACTTTTGGCGAGGACAACTTTGTCCTCGCCAATAGTCGCTAAACGACAAAAATTGCTGACCTGGAAGAACAAAACTAGGAAAATTCAACGTAACCTTTTGGCGAGGACATGTCCTCGCCAAAAGTTTGACGAATTTTCACAGTTTTCCCTCATTCGCTAATTACTCGAGGCCGTTTTTCCCGCCAAACCTTTGGCGAATTGTTTACGCAAATTCATAAAAAACGAGTTAAATGAATGATAAACTGATTAAAAAATGATGAATACTTTTGGCGAGAACATGTCTTCATAAAAAATATCAACAAAATACTTTTTAAATTAACTAAAAATGATTTCTATCACTTATAAATTAAGTAAAATAATTTAGGATTAATATAACTTTGCTATTAAGTTTTGTTACGCTTTCAAAATCGAGCTAAATTTGTCTAATGTTGTCGCAATACGTTGGGCGGTTTTAAACCAACAAAGAAGTAAAACGTAAGAATTACATTAAAAATCGATAAACTTTCAAACATTAACATATACGGATTACATTACAAATCGATCAACGTTCAAACATTAAAACATACGAATTACATTACAAATAGATAAAAGTTTAAACATTAAAGCATACGAATTACATTAAAAATTGATAAAAATTTAAATATTAAAGCATACGAATTACATTCCAAATGCTAAATTGCTTTGGCTAAATGAAAAATATCGAGAGAGAAAACTGATGTGACAGGCAAAATGAAGATCAAATGAAGATCACTGGTGTGTCTAGTCTTACATACCTTTTTTTTTGTTTATGTTTATGTTGAGTGGTAGGCCCTTTCCTATTTTTTTTATCCTGTAGATGACTATTCTTTTTGTTTGCAACTGTATCTTGCATGTTTGTTTATGTGATAAAGATTGCTTATTGGAAAGAAGAAAACTAATGACATATTGTTTATCTTACAATACTTTTCATAATGTAACCAAGTAACTGTGTAACATTAACCGGTCCCATGCTTGAGTAATCATCAACAACGAGATCGATATGATCTTTAGATCTCTAATAATAGAAATGGTAAAGATCTCAACAATTAATGAACACTCAATGAACAAGAAGAGAGTATTGGATCAATTGATGATTTGTTATTAAGATAGATGAATTGTTACAATAGAGAGTAAGGAAGCTGTTTACAAATTGATAAGCTATCGTAATGAACTAATGATGTATTTATACAAATGAAAGTGAATAGTAATTGGCGGGAAATCTAGTTATTGTTCTGTTTGGCTTGTTGACTTTTTATCTTGACTTACAATCCATCCCGCTTGAAATGATGCTTGTCCTCAAGCATCTAAGCATTTGAATCACTGAAGTAACCTTCTCCATACCTTTAATCATCCTTCCTCTTTCTTGAGCCAAACACCCTCTAAAAAATGCTTCAACAACAACTCCTAAATGATTCTGGTGGCTTTGGTTTACTTTGAACAACAGCTTCAATTTCTCCATCACATCAGGTGTATGCTTAGGAAAGAGAGCTATTGCCTTCATATGTCCCTGAATCTGGTACTCTTTTGTAGCATCAGTACTAACATATGACACATTAGAATTTACAGCACACCATGCAATATCAAGTCGAGACATTGGCATATTGGTTCATCATACTCAGTCGCTCAATAATAGGTCCAACCATATCAAACCTTTTGGCAACCTCACATGTTTGGTAATCTCTGAAGCGGACCACTCACTAGTCGCCCAATTAAAAACCCAAACATAGCAACCACTATAACCAATTGACTTTATGTTTCTAACACAACCTTTATCAAAACCAACTCCTCTCAAAAACTCATGCTCACCCAAAAACTCATTCTTACCCAAACAACCCATAACTTCCTTTTTCCTCCTTGGCCATTTCCACATATCAAACTCCCCTTTCCTAAACTTAACGTTGCATTGTGTGTCACCCATTTTCTTTCTTGTAGGCCATTTCCAACTGTCAAAGGTCACACATTTCTTTTTCCTTTTCGGCCACTTACACGTATCAAGCTGCACAGCTCCTATTCCTCTTATACGTTGAGCGCTAAAGCTATTACTTCGTGCCATATAGCTAACCCTTCTTTTAGCCCAATTGCTATTTCTACCATCCTCAAATCCTTCTTTTATTATTTCCTCTACACTAAACTCCATAGCCACCACCTTAGTTCCATTCTTCTTCACACTTTTCTCCTCAAACCTTCCCATATCTCCATGAGGTGTCCTCTGGTTGTTTCCACATATATTATGTGTCATACCATCAACCAAATATGACAATTCAAAATCACAATCTTCAACAAACATTTCATCCCTTTTAACATCTGAACCAACAAACATCTTGTTAAATTTCAAAGGTGTAATTGTCTTCACTTCAACACAAGCCTTACCTTTGTCAAGTATCATTTTAGTTGCCACCAAACTAGCACCTCCAAAATCAGTCTCTTTCCCAACACCACTGGAACCACTTCCTTTTTCCAAATCGACAACACTAAAATCTTGCTGAACATCATTTACTTTTGATTCTTTAACAGTTTCAACCACATTTACAACCCCATGATCAACTATAGTATCAAGTAATCTAATTTTTACCGCCATTGATTCTTTAACAGTTTCAACCGCAACACCATCAACCTCAATTTTCTTAATTGACATTTCCTCAAACATCTTTTGTGCACTACAATCTTTTTCATTTTTTACTTGATAATAACCATCATATACTACCAAATCTTCCAAATCATCATCAAGATTCAAACTAAAACTTGAACTTTTAACCCCATTACACGAAAATTGCGTTTTCTGAACATTACCAAATCTACGCAAAATTGAATCTTTGTAAGTCATCCAAGCCACATCTTCACCCAAAAACCTCACAAACCGATTATGCCACTCTAAAGCAATGCCAACGATATGTATAGAAATATGTCTTACCTTGCTCTCATCAGGGATATTGTTGACTTTAAAGAACTGCTCACTCTTTAACAACCAACCTCTAACATCATCACCTCCACCAAATTTTGGAAACTCAATCTTGGTAACCTTACTAAACTGCATCTGCTGATTACCACTTTGATTTCCAAAATTTCCTGGAATCTTCTCCATTATTCATCCTATTCTCCAAGGTTCTGATTGTAGCACCCATTTCAGTGATGGTTCTCATTAAATCCTTCATTGTAATTTGCCTATCTTGCTCACTTCTGGCACTCTCAGTGGATCTTGTACCCATCATGGTTACTTCTTAACAAAAGAACAGAATTCAAGAACTGGAATGATCGGAGTTTATGTGAGTATGGTGGTTGATCAAAAGATCAAGAACTGGGTGGTGTAACTGAATTTGATAGGATAACTGAATTCTAACAAAATTCAGTTTGGTGTGGTGGATAGGTGCAGGATTGTAGTCTCTGATACCACTTGATATGATCTTTAGATCTCTAATAATAGAAATGGTAAATATCTCAACAAATAATGAACACTCAATGAACAAGAAGAGAGTATTGGATCAATTGATGATTTGTTATTAAGATAGATGAATTGTTACAGATAGAGAGTAAGGAAACTACAAATTGATAAGCTACTTCTCTAATGAACTAATGATGTATTTATACAAATGAAAGTGAATAGTAATTGGCGGGAAATCTAGTTATTGTTCTGTTTGGCTTGTTGACTTTTTATCTTGACTTTCGTTGACTTACTTATTTTAACCCATAACAGAGACTTATTTTAGGTTTGATAATACCTTTGCTAAAAAGGAACCAAGCTCACACTCGTGAGAAAAATAATCTGTAGTCATGTGGGTCCCAACTTAGAATAATTTGAGAAAAATACTATTTTCAACTCTTTAGTTGATTTAGTGCTAATCTGCATCAGTGATGAACTGATGATTGCAATTTGCTTAAGTGTGTTTCCTTTAAGTTCAAGTCGATCTTAAGACTTTAATCAACTATGAAATAAAGTTGTTAGCTTTATTATTGTTTGTGAGATTTAGTATAGTATACTGTATTCAGGAAGACGACCTAAAGTTAACATATGTGTATAGTGTATACCTTCGTGTTCTTTTGAAATTGGGCTAAAAGCCTAAAACTCATGTTTATTCTGCAGATACAAATTGTGCATGTTTAGTAGCTCGAATCTAAGTCCTGAAATTAGCATGGACCTCAATTAGTTTTGAGCTGAAACTTAGTCTAAATATATATCAACCTTAATGTGTTGTTTTTATCATTTTCTTCTCCAACAAAAGATATAAAATTGCTCTTTTGAGATCAAAATAGTAATATTCAAATCCAAACTGGATAAAAGTCTACAAATAGAAAACCTCTTAGTCTGAATATTGAATTTTAAGGTTTTGACAGCAAAAGTTGGAATGTGTTCATTTTCTTTACGGACGGAGACAATTTTACTGATTGTTCTGTGTAATCCAATTAGTTCCATAGATGTTATTGATGCCCGTTTTGGTGAGTCTTACTAGGATTCTTAGTATTTCATGCTACTGATGCGCGTGCTTGTGTGTGTGTTCTCTTTTTGTTGTGCAGGTAGAGCTCTTTGCATAGCTCTTGCCCAAAAGGGTATATTTGTTACGGTTGTAGATTTTTCTGAAGATAAAGGAAACGAGGTCGTATCAAGTTTACTAAAAGAAAATCTCAAGTTTCATCCAGTATTAAAATACCCATCTTCTATCTTTGTAAAATGTGATGTCACTAACAAAGGTGAGTTATATCCGTTAAAGTAATCAAACACTTTGTAACTTCTAGTGAAAATTATTGATGTTCGTTTTAAAAAAACAGAAGAAGTGGCTGCTGCATTTGAAAAGCACGTTGAAGTGTACGGGGGTTTGGATATTTGTATTAATAGTGTGGGAATTTTGACTTTTGTGCCATTTCACATGGACCAAACGGATGGTTCACGCTCGTGGAGACATGCTGTCAATGTCAATCTTGTTGGAGTCATTGATTGCACCCATAGGGCGGTATGCTATATCTTTACTTGTTTTTTACTGTACTAAACTATAGATAGATTAACATATGAATGCAGAACCGTATGCATACTGCACTTTGATAAGGGGGTGTTTGTGTGTACAATGTTGAAAGTATTAATATGATATCGAATATCAGAATCCGACAATCCCTTGTAATAAGTAGAGAATAGTGCAAATTCAGACAACTCCTAACATTCTTTATGATTACTATGCTATCGTTAAACTTTATCTGAATTACATGTTTATGATTGCCATTCCTCTCATGTAGATCAAGATAATGGAAGCAGCAAAAAAACCTGGTGTGATCATAAATATGGGTTCATCAGCAGGGCTATATCCAATGATCACTGGCCCTATATATTCTTCCACCAAAGGTTTGGTATCATTCAGTGAACTTTACAAATCCTGCCTTAAACATGCAATCTTGATTCACTACGAGTCTCGTCACATTTATGGTATATCTTTCACTGATGTTTCTTTTGCACTTCAATTTACAAGGGGCGTGGTTATGTTTACTAGCGCTTGCTCCTTACAAGCGTAAAGGTATTCGTGTGAATGTGCTTTGCCCAGAGGTGAGCGACCCAACTGCTTATACGATTTATGTCCTTTTGAAAGACAAGATAACCTTGTGTCTAAAACATTTTTTAATATCACTTGATGCTTTTCCTTATCTAAAACCTGTAAAATGCAACCTTCTTTCTGTGTAATGTTCATTGAAACGTGTATGCAGATTGTTCGAACGGATATGGGTGAAAAAACTGAGTCTCGATATATCGAAATAATGGGAGGTTATATATCAATGAATACTATGATTCAAGGTATGCTTTTTTTGCCTAATGAAAAGAGTAATAAACTGATTTAGTCAACAAACTTTTTAGGCCAGACAAAATCATCAAAGTTTTTTTTTTTTTTTTTTTTTTTTTTAATTCAAGGTAACCAATTCTCAAATCTTTAATTTAAGGTAATCTAAACCAGTAACGAGTCAAATTGATGATGTGTTGACGTTTTCTGAAACGGTGGCTAAAAAGCAGTTAACGTGGTAAATTACCTTAAATTGATTTTGTAAAACTCTGATGGGTTTTTTTTTTTTTTTTTTCTAGTCCAAAGTTGGTTACTGAAAAAAGAAATCAGACAAAAGATTGGTTACCTTTTTATGTATATCGCCCTTATGAAATTGGGAAGTAGTTGTTTGGACTTGTTTCTGACAATCAACTAATGAAACAGGAACATTTGAGCTTATAACAGATGAGAGTAAAGCGGGTTCTTGCTTATGGATCACTAACCGCAGGGGTCTTGAATACTGGCCCACCCCAGTTGAAGAAGCCAAATACCTTTTGCCGTCTTCAAAAACGAGGAAAAGAATTTCATCATCGGTGGTTCCTTCTACAGTCAAAATCCCACAAAGCATTGAGAAAGTGTGAGTACTGCTCGATGTTTTCATAACACATTATGTTTTAATTGTAAATTGATTTATTTGATACTTGTTATGCAGAATTGTTCATACCCTGAGCCACAATTTTCGTAGTGCTACACGTATAGTTCGTGCACCATTAAAGTTACCTATTAAACCAGGGCATGTTCTTTTGAAGATTATATATGCCGGAGTTAATGCAAGTGATGTAAGTTTTCACTAAAACTTTTACTGTTGAAGTTGTGAAAAATAATTTTTAAATCGTTTTCCTTGTTTTGAGGATGCATCAAGTAATTTGGATTATATGTACATTTTTTCATATCTCATATAAATGGGACCATAAAAGGTGTACTCAGTATTATAGAACCTTCAAGGGGCTTGTTCTTGACGTCAATATATACTGTCAATTATTTTTTTCCATAGAAAATTTTGTTAAATTGAGTATTAATATGACAGGTGAATTTTAGTTCTGGTAGCTACTTCAGTGGAAGCAAAGAAGAAATTAACTCTCGACTTCCATTTGATGCCGGATTCGAGGTATAAATGTTTGGACACAGGATTGATGAATTTCGTGCTATAATATGTCATGGAATTTGTTTCAATCTGGTCCACATATACTTGTAAGCAACGGTTATTCTTGAATTCTTGCTTATCCGTTTGAATGTCTACAATATTACAGGGTGTAGGATTAGTTGCTGCAGTGGGTGATGGAGTTAAAAATCTCAAAGTTGGCACACCAGCAGCAGTCATGACTTTTGGATCTTATGCTGAATTTTCCTTGGTATAGTAGTTTTTTTTTTATATTCGTTTATCATTCTCTCAGTAGATATATACCTTAAAATTGGTTCATTTGAGCTGGAGTATTATATAACTATAACGGGTCCATGGTAAAACTTTGGAATTGGGTAAGAAGTTGAAAACGAGGAAAGAGTCACCCCAAAGTGTATGTAATTGCTTACAACCTCTTAAATCACTTTATTTCTACTTCTAAAATCCAGTTTTGTAATTATATGAATATCTATTGTATGTTAAGATCAAGAAAGATGGACAAGAACCTAACTTGACCCGTTTGGACCCGTTACCTAACCTAGCAGACCCGCCCATTTTTCAGCTCTAATTGTCGGTATTGGCTTATGTATCTTTTAGGTACCCGCAAAATATATTCTTCCTGTCGCAAGACCAGACCCCGAAGTTGTTGCCATGCTTACTTCTGGACTTACAGCATCTATCGCTCTAGAAAAGGTTTGCTTCCTAAATACTCGTAGTCTAGTTTCAACTAAAATGTGTTACTCATCATGTTTTTGGTTTTAATCATGCTGCTTTTAGTTGGCACAAATGGAGTATGGAAAAACAGTTCTTGTCACTGCTGCTGCAGGTGGGACTGGGCAATTTGCAGTTCAGGTAATTTGACTTTCCGAAACTTTTATTTAGTATTGTGTTAGATTTTTTTCATAATATTATCGTTTTTTGTACAAGTATAATGATTTGCTGACTGGATCATTACTAATGTTAGCTTGCCAAAATAGCTGGAAAGTGGTTGCAACTTGTGGAGGTAAAGATAAGGCTATACTCTTAATGATTTGGGAGTTGATCGAGTCATTGACTACAGAGAAGAATCAATAAAAAATGTATACACATGTTTCCATTTAAATATGTTAAACAATTAACCAAAGTGCATATAAACATAAGAAAATATTTTTAAAATGAGCAGGTTCTTAAGAAGGAATTTCCAAAAGGCGTTGATATTGTTTACGAATCTGTTGGTGGTGATATGTTTGATACGTGCTTCAATGCGTTAGCGGTTTATGGACGCATGGTCGTCATTGGAATGATCTCTCAGGTAATTGAGCTTTGCACAGAAGTATTTATACACTGACTCTTTTTCTCAACAATTCCATGTTTAAGGCTGCGTTACTCTTAGACTTTTGGGTCAAACCTTTTCCTGATATAGCGTATGCGTTTCAGTATCAAGGAGAGAACGGATGGAAACCACGAAACTACACAGGATTATGTGAGAAACTTCTAACAAAAAGTCAAACTGTGGTATGTAAAGTTTACTATTTCTTTTTTTCCTTTTTCTCTATCACATGCACATTGCAAGACTTAATTCGACACGTAGTTAAAGTGAAGTGTTAGATTATTAGTCAAATAGATAATTCAAGGGTTAATTGAATAAAGGGTAACTAATTTCGATCGAGTTCGTATAGAGGCACCTTAAGAAGATTAGACAAAGAGCCTTAAACTCCTACAACTTATGTTCTATGGCATCCATACATGTTACCAAGTCAAAATTGTACTAGTAACATGCAGTACTTTTTAACGGTTGACTTTTTTGTCAAGAATTTTTCTCAAACTTTTATGGTGCAAAGGAAGTTGGTTTCCCAGAATAGAAATTGAAGCGATATGGTCACCTTTTACTGCAGTTAGTCGATAAGTTAATTGAACATATTGCATTGGCTACATTTATGATGTTTTGAGGCATTTGCAGGCTGGATTTTTTCTTGTCCAGTACGCTCATCTATGGCAACAACATCTTGATAATCTAGTTCATCTTTTTTTCGTGGGCAAGCTAAAGGTAACCATTCTATTGATTTTTTTTAATCTATTTTTGCATAACTCAAGATTCATCAGGTGCTCTTTTGTGTACACGTATCAGGTCGCAATAGATCCCAAAAGTTTTGTAGGCGTTCAATCTGTTGCTGATGCAGTTGAATATTTGCATTCTGGTAAAAGCGTTGGCAAGGTATGTGCAAACCATACAAGAGAGCATTGCCGTCACATCAATCTAGAAACTTTGTGTGTATTTATAGCTTAATGGATTTTTTGTTTCCAGGTGGTGGTTTGCATTGACCCGAGTTTCAGTCAACAAATGGCCAAGCTCTAAGACTGCTGTTAGCAATAAACGTATAATGATCACATCAAAATGCACATGATTCCTTTCTTATTGCTCCATAAGTCAAGCTGATTAAAGCATACACACCTAGTTCTAAAATAATATCACCCATTCTTGGTGAGAATAGCAAGTTGTCGGGACTAATTCATCTTTCTGTAGCATATGTTTGTGGAGTATGCTTCTGACATTTGTTACAGGTTACGGATTATGTTTTCAGGAATTATATCAACACACGTATTTAGAGTGTAATATTTGTTTCTCTTTTATTTAAGCTGTCTTCAGTGTCTTGTTTGTTACTTCTTTAAGAATTTGTACTTGGTTCAGACGATCGTAGCCATAGAGTATGCAACCGATATTAAAAGTTAAGAGTCCTATAGTAAATCGTTTTTGTATATGCAAGGAGGCTAAAGATCAAATGAGAAGAATCCTTAAAATAAAAAAGATGATAAATAACTATAACTACATATTAGAGAGAAATTAAACCTTATAACTATAACTACACATTAGAGATAATTATAACTACACATTAGAGATAACATATTGTAGAGCTCGGTATCTACCTAAGCTCCTATTTCCTTACCAAAATCTTATAACATTCATACGTCCATTACTAATGTCGTAATCCATATATTACCTTCTTCACGCAGAACCTACAAAATATTGATAACTTAAACCGTAAGCATAAAGCTTAGTAAGTAAAGCGGATATAACTTAACATCATACATCAAACATACATTACACATCATTGTTAGTTTTATGGACATAAACTAGTAGATGTGTGTTAGGATCGAACTCGAGACCACCGGATTGCACACTTTATGCATGAGAATTAAAGAATAATAATTATATATAAAATGTTATATTTAAGTATTTATTACACAAATATATAACGACCGTTAGTAATTAACGGATATTGACTAATAACCGTTAACTAATAAAAGGAAAGAATTATAGAGTGAATAATTGGAAAGTCGAGAAGGTTCGGATCCTCTTTTGGGTCTATAGCCGATCGGTGGGGGATTGGGGTAACCCAATCCTACACCAACTTGTCCTCCAAGTTATACACACTATATAAACAAATCTAGGGTCATCGGTTTTACATCTTTTGTACACACAAGTTATCACTAAATTTGTTTTCCTCTTATCTTTTCTTTTAACCGATCGAACAAACACCCTTGCTTAGGGTTGATCGATTTTTGATCAAAACAAAACGTTTGGTTTAAATTTGTGTTCTTTAACTAGCATTACTTTAATTTGTTATAGTACGTGTGTACAAGAACGTGGTACTAACACACTATTGTTAGTATCTTGGACTGAATTACAAAACGGTAAGGGGTAATTCATATAATCCACATAAACCCTAATTAGGGTTCATCTTGTTCATTGATTGAAGAATTTCTTTGAATTGATTCTTGTTTAGCTAGAATCAAAGGTACGCATACTTTTATATTTTAGTTAATTAATTATACATTATATGTTCCTTACGCTTCCGCATGTGTACTTGATGTTTATTGTTTATATTTATGAGTAGTCATATTATATAATTCGACAGTGGCATCACGAGTCTTGGATAATGTGTAACAAGTGCAATACCCGTGCATTGCACAGGTATACTACTTTTTAGTAACGTTTATATTAGTTTGAAAATATAAAGTTATAAGATATAATAATCAATGGCATACAAATTTTGATATTTTGTTACATTACTTAACACTTTTATTTGCCTACATTACTTAACAGTAGCAAAACCATTGATTCTACATGAACGACATTTATAGTCACGTCGGAGATCAGGAATATGTTTCTATGTTAAGGTTGCTTGTTGATACACATAAAAGTGTTAAGTAAAATCCAACAAATGCTAGTAAATATGAACAAATATTAATAAGATAATATACCCGAACATATTAAAGCATAAAGTAGCATGGTCTAAATTTCATTATTTTCATAAAGTAATGAATGATCAAAGAAAACTTGTGAACGAATTGTTGACTGCAAATTGTCTAAACGATTGAAGTAAAAGACTACAAACGATTAACCACTTCTTCAGATCCCTCTTCTTGCATAATCTCCATAGGTTCAGGCTCTGCAACCTCATTAACCTCGATGGTTATGTTGTTTACATTGACCTCATGTGGCATTTCATCAATTTCTCTTACAGCAGTAGCATTTGAAGAAGGACACGCAACTATGCTTACATCAATTGTAAGTTCGTTATTTGCATGAGATACATCATGTATGGCATCATCAACAGGAGCCTCAACAACAGTAGCGTTGAATAGTAGAATCTTCATCCATTTTATCTTTGTTAGGGGTTTTCAAAACGAATTCATTCATGTTTGTATTAGGTGCATGAGGAGCCTGATTTGTAACTGTATGAGTTGCAGGAGGCGTTTTTCCATGTACCCATCTCGACTCAATTTCATCCATCAACTTTTGATCATTATCGGTTATGGTCGTTCCCAAAATTTCATCATCAATAACATAATCAACCATATCAGAATACCTTAATGTCGATGATACATTAGAATTTGCGAGGCTTGGTACCGATCCAGACATTGACAAACTCCCACGATGCATATTCAAGTCATTGACATCGCTACCATAGTACTTAATTAGTAACAGTATATCTTTTGACATACGTAAGCGGTAGATTAAATTTATCAATCTTGATCTCGAGAACAACCATTTGAGTGCAAAGATTATCAATGAAGTAATCCACTATCCAGTTTGGGTCGCATGCTCCCTATAAGTTATCATATGATACTTAGGGCATCCACTATGGTGGTTTATGAAAGGTTTATAAAGTTATGAAGAGGTCTAAAAGTTTGTAAACCATAATGAACATCTATTTCAAGCTTATGTGTCATGAAGAGGTCTATGATATTGAACCTTTTCATAATTTAATGCATTTGAATTATGTGAGATGTTTATAAAACTTGAAAAGGTTTATACATAGTGGAGATAGGTTTATAAAACAAAAATGTTTATAAATTAATGTCAAAACACAATTATAAACCTTTAAAAAGGTTTACCATAGTGGATGCCCTTAGTTAGTAATATGGATGTATAAACTTGTGACCATAATATGCGCACAATAGTAACTACAAATAAACGTCTTTTGTGGACAGGCCTTTAATGAGAAAGACAGAAGTGTTTGTTTATCAAATTACTGAAACTTAATTATGATAAGAGTAGTAAATTCTTGGTTTTTACCGCATTTCAAAAAAATTCTTGTTTTTCACCCACACTATCTGAAATTTGTAGATAAATGGTGTTAACTCTTTTTTGTGTAGCAAACTGACGAAACCGATTTATGTATAATTACAACTGAAGATTACTTATAAAAAAATAGAGCGCAGATTGTTAAAGCAAAATCGAAGAAATGGATGTTAATTATAGTACATTAAAATTACCTTGATGACACATGAGATTATGAGAACATGCTGGTAGAGCCATAAAGGGAGAATAATAAATGAATGTACAGAGAAACATATATGAGCACCATAAACTTGTGCCATAATATGAGCACCATAGTAACTACAAATAAACGTGTGACCATGGTTCTAAAATAGCTATAACATGTGTTCATAAAAAGTGAAATAGTTTATTTTAAAAGCTCACCTCCTTTAAAGTCGGTAATCAACTCTTCCACGGTAAGGCCTAATATCCGAGTGGCGTATGAGTTAAAAAGTACACGATCAATATCCTCTCCGTTGTCTCTTACTTTTATCACTAACTTGTACCTATAACGATAAATATTAATAAAACATTTTTTTAAATATAAATTTCATGAGGATATATAGAACGTACGTTTGACGCGGGTTGCTGACGTGTTTTTTGCAGTTGTCACAATTATATCGAACACCATCTATGGTCACTTTGTGGAGGCACTTAGTACATTGTATGAATTTCCGGTCCTTATCTAAGTCAAAACCGATAACCATTCCATATATAATGAACCTTGTACCCTGAGAAAATAACATCAAACAATTAGTATGAATTATAAAGTGAAATCGAATATGTAATGCAGTTTTTGTAATATGGGAAATCACCAGAGTAGCGCCATCAGCCAAGCACTGATAAATCTCTGTAACTGGTGTTAGTTTCAATGTATCAGTCTCAACAATTGTAGATGTAAAGACAACGGGTGGATACGCCTAAAAAATAGTATTTCAAAGTAATTTAAATATATGTAGCATGTAGAACGTATAGAAATTGGAAACATGTGTCCAAATAGACATAAAATGTCACCTTTGGCTATATGCAAGAGTTTCAGCTATCGGGAGGTTCAAATGAAATTGTGATGATACCGCCGTCGTTAACTGTGGTGCACCTGAGATAAAGAAAATAAAAATGCTTATCAACTGAAAATACCATAATTGAATTATAGCCATATGATAGTAATTATTGAAGACGCCAGCCTGCATAAAGCTGAACTCTACAACACGTCAAGACCACAACGATGTTGGTATTTTTTTTGGACTCGATTATGTTACTTTCGTACGTCAAAGCACACTTCCCCCATAATGATATGTTCAGTTTTATATCACTGCAATTGAGTACATTGTCAAAAATATCTTATACTTTTTAGATAGCACATGGAACAAAATTATGCTACAAAATTGGTAAAATACCTCATATTAGCAATTACAATTTTGCAGACCTGGGGGTTACAACCTTGTACGCGTTCAACATTATGTTGAAGAGGACCCCATTCTCGAAGAACACCTATGACATCTATTATAACAAAAGATAATACTTATAAGAGAAAAAACTTCTAACGATAAATGTAGTTTTTACTGATTTGACCCGTTAAATATTTAACAAAATTATGAAGGAGTTATTGTGGCATAAGTAAGGATATCATGTCAAATGGTTAAAGTAAATAAGGATATGGGGTCAAATGGGCCGAAAGTATGATCATGTTAACAGATGCAATAAGCAATCCCAAACACCCTTTTAAAATATATGTATTGATGGATTTATGGTAAATTTACAGGTGATATGTGACCATTTCGGGAAGGGAGTGAAAACTGGGGTTACCGTACACATGGCATAGCAAATCAAGCAATCTAGTTGTTAACTTAAATAAAGAATACAAAGGTACTAATAATATGATAACCTGTGAGATATGTATCGTCTCCAATACGACGTTGAAGGTTTCCAAACGGTACAAACTTAAAAACGTATATGTCAAACAATTGAGGTCGAAGAGTTGATGGCTGAATGTCAGTTGTGTAACTGAACTGCACAAAGAACTTGATTTCTAAAGGCCTGTATTTTGTATTCCCATAGTTTACCACTGTGAATTTGTATATCTTGTAGACACAACCCTCTTTGACACGATTACCAAATCTGTTAATGAGACTCAGAGGAATCTTTGCATGAATTGAGGTAGACTGAAATCAATAAAAAGGGTAAATTGAATGTAATGTAAATCAAGAGATTATATGTATAAAAAAAGGACATGTGGGGTGTACTTACACATTCATCCACTATAATCAGGTCCATAGAAAGAATTAGATTGGTTTCTGGATTGTAAGTAGTCCATACACGTGCAGCCATAACATTAACGGTCCACTTATCGGTAAGATTGGGATGCAAATCACTGACATAATGATAACAGATACTCATTGGAAACTGGAATGAAACAATATATCATCATATAATAAGGTCGTGAATTAGTAAAATGATTAAAGTGTTAAACATACCTCTAGGAAGATTGTAAAATACTTCCTTGTAAACAATATTTTTAGTCAAATTATTAGCACAAATTCCTCCGTTATCAATATAAAATCGCAGTCCAGCGTGGGAAGTCACACGTGATGCAGCAACATAAAGCTGCCCATGAGTAAAAACAGATTTCTCAAGATACACACATGTTAATACAAATAAGCCGTAAAAACGTTTATTTATATTTTACCATCTTCTAATGTTTTGTCGATGACAAACGTAAAATCATTTTAACGAAACAAATAAAATACGTAAATGGTTTGAACCAATAGTTTACTAACACACTTACGTTTTCACATAAAACACTAAACAAGTAATAGTGATTTTATGAATTAGTAATACATGTGTACAACAACTAGTGTTTACATATTGGGTAGATATATACATAATTAGTATGTATTATAATGGGTAATATAATGGGTAGAAGTTTAAGTATTTGACCCATTGACCAAATACATTGAATATAGTTGGGTATAACCCAAAGTCCATGACCCATACCCATGGAGCATAACCCATAACCCATTGCATGACATCATGCATAAGTCATAAATGGGCATTACCCATGACCCATGGAGCTAACCCATGGACTAGATGCATTGCATCTAGTAGATATTGTATCTACTTGGATACCCATGGTCCAAAGTCTAAGACCCATGACCCAAAACCCATGGGCAAAGAGGAGCGTCCCACGGTTCCCCAGTTTACACTGTACGGATCCCTCAAGCAAGGGATCCGTGGGACAGTAGCACATTTTCCTCTATAAATAGTGAGCCATTTCTTCATTGGAACTCACCCCTTTCACATATATTTTCTCTTTGAGTTGTAAACTCTCTAACCACATATCCAAGTGATCGTTGTATGTAGTTTTGTTTTTGTGTGATTCTCTAGGTTCCTCTTAAAGGCGAGATCACCACCTCTTGAAGTCGAGCAAGCTCAATTCCATGAGTTGCCATACTTTGTCATCATCAAGACTACTGAGGTTCTCTTGTTGATAGTTCTTTCTTCCTCCATAGAAGTATTATGTCAAAGGCATTAATGAAGGATGCCGAAAGAGTCAAGACGAATGCATTAGTGAAAGGTGCTTAACGTCCGTGTCAAAGGCATTAGTTAAGGATGCCGAAAGAGTCAAGACGAAAGCATTAGTGAAAGGTGCTTAACGTCCGTGTCAAAGGCATTAGTGAAGGATGCCAAAGGAGTAAAGACGAAGACATTAGTGAAAGGTGCCAAACGTCCGTGTCAAGAGCATTAGTGAAGGGTGCCTAGAAGTCAAGTCAAGTAGCATTAGTGAAATATGCCAAGGATGTATAATCGATGAGGTGCATCGATGTACAAATAGAAGATAGGTTGTATCCAAGGATATTGATATCCTTGATGATGTTGTAATAAGGAGTGGGTCTCCTTTGGGTTAGGTGTCGTGTAGCGTTGGGTAGTAGTTCCTCCATTGTAATGGAACTCGGTACCTAGCCTAGTACTGGATAAAGGGTAGGCGACGTTGTGATAGGTTTGGTTCTACCTCGTGGAAGAATTCGGTATCTAGCCTTGTACCTGATAAAGAGTAGGAAACGTTGTGAAGGCTTCTCCACCACAAGGAGTTGGTGTTGTGTAGTGATTACGAACGCTCAAGTAGGTGACTTGGGGAGTAGAGTAGGGCAAGGAAGCTGTCCTTGTAGCCGAACCACTATAAATACTTGCGTTGTGGTTTTGTGCTTCTTACTCTTTATCTTAGCTCTTTACATATCCATATGCTTGTCTATCAACATCTAACACACACTTTCAAATAGATTGACATAAGTTAATCTAAATAGTTTAAAACCAAGTTTTAATCGGTAAAACTATTCAACCCCCTTCTAGTTTTCCACAATTGGCATCAGAGCTTCGTTACCAAGTTTCTTAAAGTATGTGGTACTTTAAAAACTTGATACGATCCGTGTTTAATTGAAAACTACAAAGAATGTCTTTTACAAAAATAAACAACATGTCTTAAAAACACTTTTGTAGGATGTTGATTAGATGACAACATTTTTTTAATTTTTATCTTACTAAAATTGCACTAACCTTCGTTGTCATTTTGCTTAGTTACAATTCACACTTATCAAGCCATAGGTATTACTTGGTAACAAGATTACCTTCCCTAAGAAGGTATCTTAATCACGAAGGAAGCGAAGTTGTGTATTGACATTTTTCTTGTCATAAGAAAGACACTCATAAGTGCATTAGAGGTATGACTTCCTACTTATCTGTAAATAAAATTGGCTTAAGAATAAGTAAGCTTACATAGGAACTTATATGATTATCTCTTTTCTCATATATTACGCGTAGCTTCGTTAGGAAACTCTTCTTGCATACGTGTTATTCTTCCGTCTATAGGTTATAATTTGTGTCTTATTTTACTTAATCCAAAAATCAAATCTTTCTAATAATAAAACAAAACACAAATCTCAAAAATTCCTCCTTCCCCATAAATATCCCTTCCGATCGTCACACTCCACCAAACCCTCATTTTTCAAATCTTCCACTTTCAAAAATTACCTCTCATTCAAACTTCATCTTCCTTCTTATCTCATCTCATCTCAAATCAAAACGAAGGAAGAATTTCATCATCATGGTTTACATCGCCTTCGTACTCATCATCTTGACACTCATCGCTCTCGTGTTCCCCATGATCAAGTTTTCATATGGAGACATGTATTTTGTCTTGTTAATTTACATTGGTGTTTTATACCTAATCCTTTGTATCATTCTTAGCATTGAAATTAAATACTACCAATGTTTTAGTTTATCTAGTTTATTTTTCATAATGTGTTTATTATTTCTTCTATTTTTTTTCTTTCGTACTTTCGTTTTTTTAGATACCTTAGAAATCTATTTTCATCAAAATCCTTTTTCTGTCACTACAGATTCACGGATCCCTATAGTTCAACTAGACGAATCCCTCTTGGAAGGGAACCGTGAGAACCATGGTTCTGGAAAAAATATTCTCATGCAACATAAAAAATAGTTTTCATCTTATAAAGAAATATCCCACTAGAATGATAAATACTAAGTGAGTTAACTGTAATTGTTAATAGAAAGCTAGTAAAAAGGTTAAGTGATCATCCTTTTTGCTCTAACAAGTCTCATCATATTACTTTCATTTCCATAGGTCTCGTCATGTCTCATGAGTATGAGTTCGACTTTTCACTCACTTATGTCTACATCCCTAACATCTCTCTTGAGCCCAACACACCTGGCAATCATGTCCGTGGGTTCAATAATCTCGAAACTCTTCACTTCCATGAAGGACGTTGATGTGTTATGTGTGTACAAGTTTTAAATTTATAAAAGGTGAATTACCAATATTACCAATAACACATACGAGCAAGTATACTAATCCGTTATAGCAAGATTATGAAGGTAAGTCGGGATCGTTCGCAGGGATTTGAGTGAATCTAAGCACAAGTTCGAATCAACAGAGTCTATCCAAAACATATAACAAAGCAAATAGATATAATGAAATTCAGATAATTAAAAACTACACTTTCTTAAACTAGTTTCATATCCTAGATTAATGTGATTGTGCTAACCTCTTAACATGTTGGTTATGATAATTAGTTGGTGTACTAATCTATTGTTCTTACAAGTTAAACCTTCGTCAAGATTTTAGTTCATAAAAACAAGCATTACGTTTAACCAATCAATTCAAGATCAATTCAAGTTTCATAAGTTTACTTGCATAAATGATGCAGGTTTTACTGACCAGGTCTTAATATATATAGTGTCTCGCTATTCCTAAGGTCTACCCTAATGCACTAACGGGCAGTGTACCCGGTCGTGTGTAGTGTAGTGAATGGTAAAGCCGAGGTCGTCCCAAGAGCTATGTGTGTTGGATTATTACTAAGTCTAATTGTCCCAAAATAATTATGGTTTTGATAAGGATTTAATTAATTAAACTACTAATGCAGAATATAAAATAAAAGCAAATAAATGGTAAAGAGAAATCAATAGAGGAATAGTGGTGCTAACCTAGTCAATCCTCCTAGCTAGTTATGTCTACTTCTACCTACTTCCAATTACTTGGTGGGTCAAATTCGAGAGGACAACATTTGGTCAATTCGCCTAACCTATCGGCAAAGATGCCACCACGGGAGAAATCATGCGCACCGTCATAAGTCCTGTTGTTCCCGGGTCCCCTAAGCCGAGTCATTAAGTACACTACATGCTAGATTCTAAATAGTGAGTGCCCGACCGTTAGGAACTTAGACATTACACCCCCAATTCTTAAGTTCATCCAAACGATAGGTGATCGGTTGGTCAAATCGCACAAGTAGAAAGGGTCGTCGGTTGGTCATATCTTACCCTTCCGTCTCGATCCGCTCACCTAGGGTCATTGGTCATATCTCCTAGGCAATTGGCCTCTATCACCATTGAAAACTACCGAACCAAGAGTGACTACCAAAGAACTATGCATGCATACACTTAGAAATAATTATGCGGAGTAAAGGTAAATGCAAACAAAACAATTAAGGAATCATAACTAGGCTAGCACCAATGGGTGCTTAGCAGCTCATATTAATCATGCAAATCAATTCAATATTCAAAGGTACGGAATACATGAATTGAAAGTAAAGAAATATAAACGCTAAAGCTTATCGTAATGGTGTGACTTCTCCTTGGAAACACTCAGTATGCTTCCCTAGACTGCCTTGAGCTTTTTCCCACGTTCTGAGTGTTGTGTGTGGAATGGGATGCTTTGAAATCTTTGGAATTCGTGGGGTATTTATAGGCTGTGTCCGGGTTACAGTGTAACCAATAGAGGAGTTACGCCGTAATCTTCTATTTCTTCGTAAATGCACTAGATCGCTAGTTACGGCGTAACCTTATAAGTGGTTACGCCGTAGTCTTCAATAAACTCGGTTACGTCGTAAGTGATGCATGAGTTACTGGCGTAAGTACCAATGGCGTGGAACCTCTTTTGACCTAATGGAGTTACGTCGTAACCTTTGGGAAGAGTTACGCCGTAACCTCTTGATAAGTTGGACTTCGGGTCACGCAATAGTTACGGCGTAATGTGAGAGACGAGTTACGCCGTAACTTCTTCAAAATAGGCATACCGTGATAAATCTTTAGTAATGTTTCCATTTCCGTCTCTTTAGCTCCAATGCTCGTAATTTACGAAGTGGAAAACAATGGAAAACAAGCGTAAATCCATATAAATGATATAAATAACGAGCATTATCGGGAAATTGACACTTAATAATCGGGACTATTTGATGTTATCAAATATCTCCCACTTGAACTCTACTTGCCGTCAAGTAGACCTTTTAGATCGATTCCTAAAAGATATCTCCCAAAACCGGAAAATATTAGTTTACAAATCCCTTATGCTAGAATAAAACAAAATTTGAACACCTCACGAAGGGAACAAACACTCAAATCTCTCAACTATTCTAAGTGTCAATTTTGGGGTGATCACTCAATCGCATACCATAGCATGTATTCTATCATAAGCTTGGCGGTTACACAAATCTCCACCACTAGAGTTAAGGGCTAAACAATTCTCGAAGGCAATATGGGTAGACACGACAAAGGTTAAGGGTGACTCGTCATTACTAACATGTCACGCGAAGTGGACAAAATCAATGATACATGACCAAATCCATGGCCAAGACACCAAAGATTGCTCGCTGCATCACCTAGACACGCTTCATGACTAAAGGGTAGGATAAGACATGGGATACATAATTGGAGTAAAATGAAAAACAAGCAGGTAGTCTAAATTTATAACCAAGTCATCACCACTTACCGTCCGCCCAAAGTTCAAGTTTAGAAGTCTAGAGACCGGATCATGAAATGCAAGGTAGATGCGTCATTAGAGGACGTCGTGATGGGCATACTACCTTTTCTTCTTCTGTTTGGCAAAACTACCAAATCCAATCTTCAAATGTGACCGAGGTGGCCTCCTCGATACTAATCAATAAAGCTTCCTACTATAGTGCTTATAACAGCGCACTTTACAATATCATAACTCAATCAATTTTTATTTTTTTATTTTTTTTCGAATCATCATCATCATTTTTTTTTGAATCATAACGAATAACATAACATCCCCCACTTGAGATGCACAATGGGAATTCGGGGGGTCTTCAATGATCTTCATAAATGTTGTCAATGAAAGCGTGATTTCCAAACCTTTCCACTCGAACCTTGAACTTAGGAAAATGATGACTTCCCAATCACAAATAAAGACTATAGGGTAGGCTAAGGTGTATAGGTGTAACGAAACAATATATTGGGTTGACAAAATGAAATGAATGGCTCAGAAGGGTGTATCTAGGGGTATCTTGCACTAAAGGGGAGTGCAACAAAAGGGTTTCACATGGGGGTCGAAAAGTCGAGGTGACTAATCGATAGACTCACAATGGTAGGCTGTTTGGGTGATAATCCTATAATATTGCCTTCTAAAACTGAAAAGTCCAAATACATCAAGCTAACTCAACATACCTCGTCTATGGTCTCGAAATGATACAAAGGCCAAGTTTTAAAGTTTACAAGCTACTGGCACACTCATAATTTGGTGGATTTGGGGTAAAATATTGGAAACGGATAAGGCTAATCTCACCATGTAATGTCAAGGGTTGTATGTGCTCGACTAAGGTCTAATCTAGTTAGGTTCGGAAAAACAAGTCAAAATTTTCAAAATGGCATAATTTTTCTAAATAAACTAGAAAAATGAGGCGAAATAAAGTTCAAGAGATAATTCTACTCCCGCCTCCTACTTGAATTGTACAAAGTCCCTTTGTACTAGGCATTAAAATAAAGGTGAAGAGAAAGGTAGAATTAGGCGAGAACTTCCCCGAATTTGCTCCAAAAGAAGAAGGCCCACGAGAAAGAATCGTGCCTTCGTTTAAGCGTCATGAACAAACTTCAATCTCGAAATCACAATACCGACAAGCATAATTCTAAAAAAACTAAATGAAAAACAAACCTAACTCGCTTTCGTAGGAATCACGGTTGCATTTAGCGAATGCAACAAGTTTTAAACCACTTGGTGTCCCAAGTGGACGAGTGAAGTCTCGTGAGGGTTTATAGGAAACACACCCACAAAGTTCATTTAAAACTAATACAAGGTTCTTGTGTTTTAAAATGAAAGAATTAGCAGAGGAGAGTTACGTCATAACTCCTATGAGGGAGTTCGCCAGAATCGAAAAACATGGTATGTTTGTGGAAGCGAATAGTTGCGGCGTAACCACCGAGATGGTATTACGTGGCGGTAATGCGTCAAGAATTCTGCGCTAAAATGTTGGTTACGGCGTAATCACCAAGATGAGTTACGTAGTAACTCGTTCAGATCAAGAATCGCAAAGCAGAATTAGTTCCTCATTTCGCAAAAATGGTTAGAAAACACAAAACCCAACAGAAAGGAAATAAAAACAAAAGAAAGGGATAATTGGGTTGTCTCGAAAGGGCACATTTCTTTATTAACGAGTCTTTAAGTTAGACTCGAGCCGCGGGGCTCTATGGAGGCCTTTGAACATCCCCGACTTCATCCACGTCTTTCATTAAGTTGCGCCTAACCCATCCAACATTTGTGGTAGTGCGGAGATATTCCCTGGTTTCAATTTTTTGTATCTTGCAAAATTTTTCTTCAGGCCCCAGATGGTATCGTGTAAACTCAAATTTTTCGGCTATAATGGGAGGTGGCCTCTTAAATGGGATGCCAAGAAGCTTGCATCTTCGTTTCTCGTGCACTTCATCATCTGGGTCAATGAAACCGTCTTCGCCTTGTAACTCGAGATAGTCGAAATCGTCATTGTCAGAATTGGTATCTTCAAGTTGGTTGAGTGTTTGTTTGCATTCTTCATTTTCTACCTTGGATGAGCCTTTGGTGTCATCTTCTGGTTTCTCCTTAGGAGCTTTGTAGTTAGGTTGATTTTTACTCATACACCCTTTCTAGATTTTCTTTTTAGTTACCGCGTCAATTTTTCCGTATTTGATTTTGATCCACTCGTCGAATCCAAGATCATTTGGCCAAGGTAGTTCTGTTCTTTCGGAATCGTTAGTTGAAGTCCAAAGGAATTCGTCTTCCCCAGCTCTCTCAATGCTGCTTCCCCCGTCACATTCATACTCAAAAGGGTTGCAGGAAGCCCAAACTTTTCCGTTACTGGTTTTAATTTGTTTGCACCAATGATTTGAACTCCTTCGTCATCGTCATCTTGAAGGAATATCATCGAGGGCTTAATGGTTTTCCTCGAAGAATGTGTTTCTCATATTTCGTTCTAGATTTCGAACGAGTTGAATTAATTATCGTGTCCCGAACCTTATTGAATACCAATCACTAAATGATAGATTTCCAAAATCAACGTCGTGTCTCCCAGTTCGTGTGGGCATATCCAAACTTCGTTCTTCACATTACCTCCTCCGTTGCAATAATCACGAAAAGAATTGCACGTCGGCCAAGCGTTAGTAATCTCATCTTCCATGATGAGTAAGGGTTTCTGATAATGCTTAATGGCGCCCTTCCACCGTTAATTGAGAACTTGGCTAACCTTTCTTCGCCGTTTAGTGTAGTCCATTTGTATCCGTCATCTTTATCCTTTCCTTATCAACACCACCATCGCAGTTTTCCGAGGATCACATGAGGCCCATGTCGTAGCATTCTCCATCATCAATTGCAATACTCTTACACCAATGACTCCTTCTTTTAGGGTTGTTGTCCTTGGTGCCCGTGTCTTTGCTTGAATTTGGGTTACGCCTGTAATTTCGGAGTGTGATTATGGCGTAACTCACTTTCGCCATCGATCCGACTCATCAGAGCACTTGTTGTTGTCAGAGAACACAGCCTTACATATAGTGGAATTGCTCTTTTGTTCTTTGTTCCTTCTTTAAACCTCGTCGCCAAGCTTTCCAATTAGAGTTTCCAAGTTCTTAAGTGATGTTTCATGGGACGAGAGGCTTTTGTTTGTATTATCTTGGAAATTCTTAAGCCATTCTTCTTGCTCCTTTTGCCTCTTGGTAGTGTCCACAAGGTACTTGTTAATAATTCCTTCCAGGTTAGCTCTTCTCTCATTACGCTCATAATACGGTGGGGGTCCTCCACGAAACCCATTACAATTATCCCCGTAGAAAGGCCTATTCTCTCCATATTTAGCTTCCTCGATCGATCTTCCTTGTCGACTTTAGGACAGTTTTAGTCAAATGTCCCCACCACAGTTTCATGACCGACTTGGATGACATGAGCAGTTTCTTTGATTTTCAAAGATATCTTTACCGAGATTTTCAAGTTTACTAGCTATTGTCTGCAATTCCGTCAAAACTTCCACCTTTGTTTCTTTTGTGTAAGATATAACTTTTCACATACACATCAAACCATAACACAAAGTAGCATATAGATGGAATTCTAGAGAGAGAATGTTAGAGGTTTAGGAACTTAGTGAGAGAAAGTGAAAGATATTATTATGAGCTCCAACTCTACCTTGGGAGTAGAGAGTATTTATAGTCTTACATAAATCGCCACACATCGGGTCGTGGATCGGCATACAGATGGGTAAAGACCGTCCGTCCT
>CM040238.1:142054636-142142136 GCA_022545495.1 Chrysanthemum lavandulifolium
GTTGTAAACATACATATTCATTAACTTGATATTCAAGAACAAAAAGCAATAAAATTGGTCCAATATAAGAAAGTTATAACATTAAAATGGAAAGAAATGCTTACCTTCTTTAACTCACTAATGTCTTTACAAGAATCATCGTAATTCTACAATTTTAGCTTTAGTATTTAGTAGATATATGAAAATATTTCCCGCTTATCATTAAATTTGAGCAGCATAGGAATATGATATGTAATAGCATAACATCTATACTACTTTATAATAGATTTGGGACTTGCTAAAAGAAGTAGTCTTAAAAATGTAAGACCAAAAACATTTCCTTATTAAGAAATAATAAGCCATTAGTTAATAACAACACATGAAATAACAAACGGTTAATACATTAAAATCCTGTAATAAAGAAAGGCTTTATGACCAAAATTAAACATTCAACATTTATATAAATGCTAGAATTTGAAAACATAACTGCTATCTATTTACTATTTCATTATTAATTTAAACGTTTTGCAAAAAAAATATTAACTTTGAAATAAAATTTCACCGAAAATATAATGACACGGTACCACGCCACGCAACGCCGGTACCTACTAGTCATTAGTAATGGAGGAACTTCAAGAATACCTCTTCATTTAGCATCTTATCAATGTCAAACGTCCAAACAACCAATCTATGGTTTGTCAAGAATGTGTACATGTTAACAATACAAAACGCAGCATCGAATACGAATAAGTACGAAACTTGACCTAAAAGTAGGGTATTTCGTTTTATGAGACAAAAGAAATATCGTGTAGACATTGTTAAACTAAATTAATAAAATTTTGGAAATAAAAGTTTGATTACAAAGAAGTTCATAGGAAATTTACATGTACCACTCTACTCAGATTATTAAATATTGATAGCATAAGTACAATAAGGGTAAAATGATGATAAAGCATGCGAAGCTTACTTGAAAACACAATCTAAAAGCGCTTCAAAGACTAAACCCAAGCAACATAGCAATTTTGCCTTATAAAAAGAAAAAAGTTAAATTTAGGCATTTTCAATTTGATCCCATTAAGCCGTTATAATATTGATGGAATGATGATCTAGGACATGTTTTATCTCTAATAGGTTAAGAAAACTAAAACGAAACATGTCAAATGTGTTGAAAGCTAGTTGCGAGATACGATCCAACGCTTTTAGGCAATTTTCATAAGTGCAAAATGAATCAAATTAGATGTTTCTATTATTATTAGTTTTATTTTTATGGATTAGCTTGTGGCCAAGCTAAAGTATTTGATGGTCGTTGTGTGTAGGTAATTTATGTATTCAAGTTTTAAATTTATATTTTGTCGACTTTACCAATAACAAACACTAACGGACGCTTATCCGGTCGATGGTGAGCTAGTTGGTAAGTAGGGTGTCGATCACTAAGAGTGGAACGTTAACACTTAAATATATCAAGATTTTAATTTGTAAGTTAGTCTAATTAAACCTAATTCTAACGAATCAAAAGTGTTTTCACCGAGATACTCCCACATGGTTTAGATTCAATAAAACTATAAATGCAATGAGACTGATAACACACACAAGCAGAAACGCAGATAAAAAGAAGAGGTCAAGCCGATATAAGATGTCTGATTAGTCTAAGACCTGTAACGACGATACTCACGACATGACATTTATCGACCTAAATTTAGGCAGGCCCTAGATTCTAGATTTGCGTATTAAGTTTTCAATGATCCGATCCTATCACGATTACTCAAAATCCATAAAGTTCACCTTATTGATTATCAATTTATTATTTACCCACCTAGGCTTACATTAACATATTAACAAAAATGAATGAAGTAATAAATGTAATCATTACTCAGGACTAAGTAAACTATCGAATTAGAACAAATCACAACATCGAATAATCATTAAATTTGGCTAATACCTATATGTATTTTCCCATAATCTCAGTCATAATATAAGATAACATGTTCAGAAAGATTCAAGTATAAATCAATAGAGAAAAATACGCTAACCGAACGATTAAAGTGTAGGAAAACAAATTAAGTGAATTCTCCTATGCAATTATGGCACCAGCAGGACATTCTTGGTCTTCTTTTGTCTCTGGCTTCGTACTTGGTGGTTTCTCCTCTTTGAAAACCGGACTTAGGGTTTTCTATTTATACTTTTCGAAAACGGTCGATACGGCGTACCGGATTTGTCCAAGACGACGTATCGAGGTAACATCACGCGGTGTCCAAGATTATTATATTCAAGAATATTCATACACCGCCTTACTGATACGACGTATTATAGAGATGAATATGGCGTATCAGGTCTTCATTATCTTGGAAATCTGGTGAAGTCATTGAGATGGATAAGGCGATCTTGATAAGGTCATTCAGGTATCCGGATTAAAACAAGCTCGTTCTTCTGTTTGACCAAAGTTTCGATATACTGGCGATCCAATACTTGGATACGCGATTCTTTAAAGTCGTGCAATCGCCTTCATAATTGTCCAAGTCTCGATATACAGCGATCTGTCTAGACCGACACGGTGTATTCTTGTCTGTTTTTTGGAATTTATCAAACTTGATCAATTTTCTTCAAAATACGTCTATTATTGCTAACTTTCACCAATTGCTTGTAAATATCTGAGATAGGAACATTTAAGCGATTAAGTATAAAATCTTATATATAATGATAAAAAACAAGCAATATACATACGATAAATGATACTATTAATATGACTCTATCTGATGTCATCAAATATCCCCCCACTTGAACTTTACTTTCCCTCAAGTAAACTCTATATAAAACTTATGAAAATGTATCCTAAACATTCGTCTAGGATTTTTCTAGTTAAGCATTTATTCGTTTAATCTCACGTTCACAACCAAACACCTCACAAAATAAGAAAATGAAATCACTCAAAACATATTAGATAAGGCTTAAGGGTTATACCGGGCTTATGTTCAAACATCTCATACAAAAACATATTAGATCGATGGCGCGATTCTTGATTTACTCAAACAATGGATTGTCACTAGAATAGTATTTCTTGGATCACGACGTGTTATTTTCATAAAGGATGGTCACTAAAATATACACCTCGGATCATTTGGCGCATCAATTGATTACTCAAAACCGGATGGTCACTACAATATTAATGCCTTAGATATTTTCATAAAGCCATTACTATATCCGGATGCTCAAAGCTAACAACGGATAAAGCAATTGGTAAGGGTAAGGATAAGGTATGGGAAATACATATAATTCATGTAACAATAAAATAACAAATAGATAGATTAAGTCCAAGCAATGAACAAAATTGTGGTTAATTACTTCCGACCTTCCCATGAAAAAGACACAATCATACACTAACTTACGCTTTAACACGAAAACTCACGCTTTAGTAGGTAGACATGAATTAGACTCAACGATGTCTTAATCATCATCTCATAAACAAACCTTAGTTGGCGTTCCTTAACGACCAACTCCTCACAATCCATAAATTTAATACAACAAATAGTGGCGATATCGACCACTAATACAAAATTACTAAGTTGGTTTATTGTGACCAACTTCTAATAAGATACAAAAAGACTTTACATCGTTGTACCAACGAATAATCGATTAGCTTAAAATATAGAATAGGTTAAGTTTAGACGAACCGATTATCTCACAATCTCATTTTCTTTTCTCTCTCTTTTTTTTTTTCCTTTTCTATAATTTTTTTTAAAATCAACAACTAATGGTGTAAAATTTCACCACTTCACCATTATAATTCATCTGGATGATTTTTCTATATACTTCAAAACTTCGGATATAAAAAATAATAATAATAGTAGTAAACACACAAAAATAACAAAATAACTATAATCACATTCTTATTGCAATGTGCAATTCCCGACCTAACCAAATATAAGAAAACTACACACAAAAGTAACCCACCATGGACTTTAATATATACGGTAGGCTAGGTGTAACAAAACAAATTAACATTGGTGTAAGAAAAATTAACATCGTTGGTTTATAATACGTACTAACGAATAATCGATTACCTCAAAATATAGAATTAGTTAAGTTTAGACGAACTGATTATCTCACAATCTCACTTTTCTTTTCTCTCTTTTTTTTTTCTTTTTCTATATTTTTTTAAATCAACAACTAATGGTGTAAAATTTCACCACTTTCACCATTATAATTCATCTGGATGATTTTTCCATATACTTCAAAACTTCAAATACAAAAAATAATAGTAATAGTAGTAAACACACAAAAATAAACAATAACTACTATTACATTCTTATTGGAATGTGCAATTCCCGACCTAACCAAAAATAAGAAACGCACTACACACAAAAGTAACCCACCACGGACTTTAATATATACGGTAGGTTAAGGTGTATAGGTGTAACGAAACAAATTAACATTGGTGTAAGAAACGAAAGGAATGGCTCTAAGGGTTTTTCTAGAGGTATCTTACTCTAAAAATGAGAGTAACAAGAGGGTTTATATGGGGGTTAACTAATAAGTGTAGTTAGTTTATATCACAAAACATGTAAGCGGCATAGGCCATTTGGGTGTAATCCTATAAATTTACCTAGTTAGACAAGTCACTCCAATTATATCAATAATACTCATTATGTGGTCTCGAATAGTATACCAAGCAAAGTTCTAAAATTTACTACAAGTCATCGGCATACTCATATTTTGTGAAATTTGGGTAAAATAGTAGAAACGGAATAAGCTTAATTCTCACAATATTAAAATAAAGGTTATGTGTGCAAGTTATGCAACTTCGATTTCACAAAAACATGCTATTTTTTAAAATTTAAGCATATATTAGGAATATTTTGAAAAATTAAGGACAAATAATGTTCTAATTCTCCATTCCTCCACTTAAGATAAACAAAGTCCTCGTTGGGTAAATAAGAAATTAAATACATGAAATATAAAGAATTAGAACGAAAACTCCTTGAGATTTACTCAAGATGATCCTTCATGATGCGTTTATGAGCAACTTTTATTTTCTTGTGTAAAGGCGTCGATGGTTACGATATGGCCGTGTAGCACGCACGTAAAATATGGGTATATGTAAACCACCACTTCCTTCGTAATCTTAGTACTCAACATGTGTTAATATGCATGCAAGTCACGATAGTGTGTCTACGTTAATTGATGGTTAGCAAAATAAAATAAAATTTAAAATTGAAAATTGTATGGATTAAAGAACAAATAAGGCACGGGTCGAAGTTAAATGTGCCAGTATCCGAAACTTGGATACGGCGTATCAAAGTAATCGAAAAAATTTCTAAAGTCGGAAATATTAAAAATGCGAAAAATAAAAGCTAGATATGACCAAGACGCTCAATCACCGTATCAATGATTATGGATATGCCGATCGATGTCTAGGTCGACATAGTCGATAACAAAAATCGAAAATAACATTCCGGATTGTCTCCTGGAAGCAATTCTCTTTATTCCAAAGTATTTAAGTCGACTAATCTTCATATTTTAATCCATTCCATGAAACTCACATGTCCATATGTGAGCTCTTCTTTAATCTTTTCATCCCGAACGATTCGGTCCCAAATTCACTACTCCTTTGTAGAATCTTTTCAACTTTTGATATGGGTGCTTAACACCGTTCAATATGTCACTAGTGTTTATCCGAGCAATGGCTAAATCTTTTACACTTCTTATTAAAGAGATGCTTTAATCTTGGGTGCGAATGAGCCATTTGAAAAGTGACACTATCATTGCCATTATGTATGGTGATCATTCCTTCAAACCTTTTGCTTCAACATTGGAAACCCTACAAATGGCATTCCAACGATAACATCTACCATGTCCTTGTCACGATAAGCATCCATATTCTCAACTATAGCTAAATCAGTAACAAAGAAAAATTCCCAACAAAAATAGGCACATTAATAAAAGCTCGCTATATTCTTCCCTTTATAATCAAGTTTCCATTTCATAATAGAGATATAAAATTCTTTAGACATAACATTAATAGGAAGAATGGGGAAAAGTTTACATTGACATGTTTGTAACCTATCATGCTCGAGAATTGCAAATTCTAAGTACAGTCAATGTGGATTTTCTACCATAATCACAAAACTATGATATCTTAGTATTAATCATGTTAACTTCTAGTATGTCCACAATTTCTTCTTCCTCAATCTCGGGTTCTAATCCTCCATCACTTGATCATTTAGCTCTAATGGTTCACTTAGATTATTTAATTCTATGTAGTCTCCATAATTCGGTCTTGTGATCTATTTTGAATCAAGTTTCACCCATTATCCTAGCTTCTAGGTCAAGTTCCATCGTCTCTCAATCCTAGCACATAAACACTCTTAATTATGCTTTTAACAGATCTTCACTCTTAAAACCGATTTGTCATCCCTTATTCTTAAAGATATTTTCCTTTAAACACATCAAGCTTAGCATAAGCAGAGACAAGAATGGTCTTCCAAGGATCAACGAATTTTGATATCCTTGGGTATATCTAAAACAACAAAGTCTACGGAAAGAAAAAATTTTCAATTTTAACTAAAACATTTTCAAAGAATACCCTCGTGACGCTTTGAATCTTATCAACCAATTTAATGATTAATTTAGTAGAGCTAAATTTCCTAGACCTAGATTAGTAACATTGAATAAGGCATGACACTAACACTAGCTCCTAAGTCGGCTAAGGCTTTATTGAAACACATATGATTAATGCTACAAGGTAAAGTAAACTCCATAGGTCTTTCTCCTTATGAGGCAAAGCATTTTGAGAAACTATAAAGCATTCTTCATTCATGGTAGCTTTAATCTCCTCTTATATTCTTGACTTCTCCTTGAGAAATCTTCTTAAACTTATGGACGAGTTAAAGAAGAATTCCGGCTTTACACAATCTCTACTTTTCAATAAACGCCCATGAAAAGGGATAGTAGACATAGCTTCTTCAGTAGTAGTGATTGCCTTGACATGATCTCTTGGGTTAGTCTCAGTTGAGCCTGGTAAACTTCCAGATCCCCTTTCTTAAAGTAACTTGCTCATTTGACCAATTTGAATTTCCAATGCTTTGATCAAAGCTCCTTGACTTCTGATGGAAATCGAATTTCTTTGATCAAAGCAGAATTTTCTTCATGTTTTTTTGTAGCTTCAACCATGAATTTATTCATAGATTCATCCAAAGTATTCCTCCTTTCTTGATATGACGGATTTCCATTGTCCCTTTGGTATAATCCCGAACAACTACTCTATACCTTCCCGATGGTGAAATGGCACTCAGTATTGAGCTTAATAGGCTTCGTCAAGCGCCTTCCCTTATTCTTTTGATGGAAAATCCTTAGTGTAATGAGGTCCATTGCATACTTCACACCCAACTTGAGCCGCATACACTTTTTCATTCACTTTCTTAAGTTCTCTACTAAGATTGTTCAGTTGAGCTTGAATAGCAGCATACCCATCAGAAGTGTTACTACTTCGGCTCCTAGTAGAGGTTCCATCATGCGAATTTTGATAATGATCAACCATTTCTTGGATAGCCTTCCTAGCATTAACTGCACTCATTTGAGGTACAACACCTTTGAAATCAAGAATCTATCGGTGGCACATCCAAACCTTTATAAACAAAATCACCTCGTGCATAAAAGTCAAATAATGATGAGGACATTTCAATAAAAGAAATTTGAATTGTTACCAAGCCTGATAAAGAGTTTCATTGGGCTCTTGCTTGAAGTTATTGATTGCCTCCATCGCTTTACCAGTACGAGGAGGTGGGCAATACTTCTTCAAAAACTTTTTCTTAAGGTCTTCCCATTTAGTAATCGAAACCGTTGGTTCATTCTTTAGCCACCTATTTGCAGCCCTATTAGAGTAATAGGGAAAACCTGAAGCATTAGTTGGTCAACATTCACATCAGGAGCTATGAATAAGTCAGCTATCTCGAGAATCCTCTCGATATGCTCATTAGCATCTTCATTATCCGACCCACTAAAAGTGTTTTATTGTAACTCCTTGAAAAACTGACTCTTCAACTCGAATTTGGGATTTTCATCAAACTTAGGCCTAGCAACACCCAAACTATAGTCATCTCGGGTCTTCCTCCATAGTTGGGTCTGTCGTTGTTTCTGTGATTTCTTCTTCAAACTTAGCTTATTGATCAGAAAAGTAATATAATTCTAATAAATTCGAGCAATCAAAGCTTGTGGTCTTAAAAGCTTCCTCAATGAAATGAAAGGCTTGTTTGGGTTCACTATAAGGTTCAACGAGCTCCTGTTTCGAACTCCTGGTCCGACAAAAGAAATTTACAGAAAACTAAGCACGGAAATGAAATACGCAAATTAAAAATCTACTGATATCTGACAGACCATACGACGTATCCAATACCTTGGATACGCTGTATACGCAATAAAAAACTTTACGTCGGCATTTAATAAGAAAATAATATACGCCGTGTTGACAACAATCAATACGCCATTTTTAAGATTTAAAAATTCATATCTGTTTTAAAATTTTATATATGCAGTATATGCAATAGCTAATACGCCTTATATAGTTTAGGGTTTCAAAAATCTTGTTTAAAACAGAATACACCGTATGCAGAAAACTGAATACGCCGTGTTTGAATAATTAATTGTGATACGCTGTATATAATATAAAAACGCAATATGCCGTATTCACAAAACTGAATATGTTGTATCGTTTAATTCAGCAAAATATAGCATAACAGTATTGATGACATCAAACAACGTCATATTATTAGCATCATTTATCCTATGTATACTGCTTGTTTTGCATTATTTTATATGAGATATGATACTTAATCATTTACTTTTGTAAATCTCAATTATTATCAATAATTAGTGAGAGTTAGCTATTTTGGACATAAATTGGAGCAAAATGGATCGATCAAGTTAGAAATTCTCATTGAACTAACGAATCATACGGCGTATCATTCTAGATAGATACACCGTATACCAAGACTTGGACGATTATGAAGACCATTTCGACTTTGAAGAATATGCAATATGGATTTCTTTCATACGCCAGATATGAAACTTTGGTCAACGAGAAGATCGACTTGTTTTACTCGGACACGTCGATGACATCAACAACATACGCCTTATCTATTCTTAAGACTTCACCAGAATTCCAAGATAAGATACGTCGTACGAAGATTTGTGATATGCCGTATCAGTATGGCGGTGTACGAATATTGTAGAATATATTAATCTTGAACCCCAGGCAAAATTACCTTGATATGCTGTATAGATAACCTGATACGCCGTATTGACCCTGTTTCTAGAAACTATAAATAGAATACCTGCAAACGAATTTTAGAGAGACAGAGAGAGGTAACCACCAAGTAAGAGACCGAGAGACATAAAGAAGACCAAGAAGGTCCTATCGGTGCATATTTCCATAAGAGAATTCACTTAATTCATTTTAGTACTCTATAATCGTTCGATTAGCATATTTTTATCTTTGATTTATACTTGAATCTTTTGGAACATGTTATTGTGTATTATGACCGAGATTATAGGCTAATACATGTAGATATTAACCATGTTTAATGATTATTTGATTTGTTACTAATTCGATAGGAAGCTTAAGCTTGTGTTTTGATTACATTTATTACTTCATTAATATTGTTTTGCATGTTAATATAAGCCCTAGAAGGGATAAATAATAAAATTGATAATCATTAAAGCAGAATTATGCGGATTCCGACTAATAGTGACAGGATTAGATCTGCTGAAAAATGCTTAATACGAGAATTTAGATCCTAGTGACGAGCTAGGTTTAAGAACGAGATACGCCAAGTTGTAAGTACCATCGCTACATGTTTTAGACTTATCAAACATCTTATATAACTAAACAATGGCTAATACGTTTTTCTTACTATCGGCTTGACCTCTTCTTTATTATTTGTGTCTCTGCTTGTGTGTGTTATTTGCCTCATTGCTTTTATTAAATCTAAATCTTGTGCCAGTCTCTCATGCTGAAACCCCCTTTGCGTTAGTTTAGGTTATATTAGTAGAATATCTTTAGAATTAGTATATTAGAAATCCACTCTTAGTAATTAACACCTACTTCCCAACTAACCTACCATCGACGGGTAACCGCCGTTAGTGTTTGTTATAGGTAAAGTCGGCATAATATAAATATTAAAAGTTGATAACAATAATTACCTATAATAACGACACATCAAGTATGCAGAAAAGCAAACAGAAACACAAATAATCAAAATCAGGAAAACAAAACAAATACACAAAACAAACACAAAAAATGCAAAAAACACAAATATACAAATATACAACACAGTTAGTCAAGTTAAAAACTAAAAAGAGTTAAAATAAGTTAAAAACCTAAATCAAAATACTAATAAATACAAGTATTAAAGAATTCACTCCCGACAAGCGCCAAAAACATGATGTGGTGGTTGTATGTGAGGTAATTTATGTATTCAAGTTTTAAATTTATATTTTGCCGACTTTACTTATAACAAACACTATTGGACAATTATCCGTCGATGGTGAGCTAGTTGGTAAGTAGGGTGTGGATCACTAAGAGTGGAACGTTAACACTTAAATCTATCAAGATTTTAATTATGTGTTAGTCCAATTAAACCTAATTCTAACAAAGCAAAAGGCTTTTTCAGCCTGATAGACTCGCACGTGGTTTAGATTTAATAAAACTGTAGATGTAATGAGACAGATAACACACACAAGCAGAAATACAGATAAAAAGAAGAGGTCAAACATATAGTAAGGAAAACGATTAACCAAGTTTAGTCATATAAGATGTCTGATTAGTCTAAGACTTGTAACGACGATACTCACGACGTGGCATTTAACGGACCTAAATCTAGGCAACCCCTAGATTCTAGATTTGCATATTAAGTTTTTCAACAGATCTGATCCTGTCACGATTACTCAAAATCCGCATAAAGTGCACCTTATTAATTATAAATTTATTATTTATCCACCTAAGCTTACATTAACATATTAACAAAAATAATGAAGTAATAAATGTAATCAATACTCGGGACTAAGTAAACTATCAAATTAGAACAAATCAAAATATCAAATAATCATTAAATTTTGCTAATACCTATGTATTAGCCCATAATCTCATCATAATACAAGATAACATGTTCGAAAGATTCAAGTATAAATCAAAAGAGAAAAATATGCTAATGTAAGCGATTAAAGTGTAGGAAAACAAATTAAGTGATTTCTCCTATGGAATTATGGCACTAGCAGGACATTCTTGGTCTTCTTTTGTCTCTAGCTTCGTACTTGATGGTTTCTCCTCTTTGAAAACCGGACTTAGGATTTTCTATTTATTGTTTTCGAAAACGGTCGATACAGCATACCGGATTTGTCCGATACAGCGTATCGAGTTAACTTCGCATGGGGTCCAAGATTATTATATTCCAAAATATTCATACACCGCCTTACTGATACGGTGTATTATAGATATGAATACGGCGTATCAGATCTTCATTATCTTGGAAATCAAGTGAAGTTATTGAGATAGATACGACATATCGCGATAAGGTCATACGGCGTATCTGGACTAAAACAAGCTCGTTCTTCTGTTTGACAAAAGTTTCATATACGGCGTATCCAATACTTGGATACGGAATATTCTTCAAAGTCAGGAAATTGTCTTCATAATCGTCCAAATCTTGGTATAAGGCGTATCTGTCTATAATGATACGACGTATTCTGATCTATTTTGTGGACTTTATCGAACTTGATCAATTTGCTTCAAAATACGTCAATTATTGCTAACTTTCACCAATTGCTTGTAAATATCTGAGATAGGAACATTTAAGTGAATAATTATCAAATCTTATATATAATGATATAAAACAATCGATATACATAGGATAAATGATGCTATTAATATGACTCTATTTGGTGTCATCAAATATCCCCACTTGAACTTTACTTGTCCTCAAGTAAACTCTTAATAAAACTTATGAAATGTATCCTAAACATTCGTCTAGGATTTTTCTAGTTAAGCATTTATTCGCTTAATCTCGGGTTCACAACTAAACACCTCACGAAATAAGAAAATGAAATAACTCAAATTACTCAACTAATCTATGTGGTAACATTTAAGTAGTTCGCTCAATTGCTCGGTCGTGACGAGTATTCTATCATAAGCTTGGAAAGGATACATGATGAGTGTCTAAATACTCATCATTTTGTACAATATAAGCGCAAAATCATCCGAAAACACTCAAAATGCATCAAAATGATGAAAATATCACAAATCGGTGTTTTATGTGTTTTAAATGCAAAAGATCAAAATCGATGAAAAGCGTATCAAGTTTGCAAAATTGGCGGTTTAGTACCCCAAGTTTCAAAAGTTGTCAAAATAGTCCTGGTAAATCAAAATTAAGAAAAATGTCATTTAAGGTCCATGGGATTCAAAAGTTGTTAAAACAAACCCTTCAAAGTTTAAAATTTACAAAATTACAACTTTGGTCCCTCAAGTTTGAAAAATGTCATAATTAGTCCTTGGACTTTAAAAAAATGGATTTTATGCAAAAAGGGTCCTTGCACTATCAATGTTTGTCATGTTTGGTCCTTGTGAGAAGTTTGGAAAAGTATCATTTTCAGTCCTTGAGGTTTGGATATATTGCACTTTTGGTCCTTGTATTCTAGCTTAACCAAACGGATCCCTTTGTAATATCTAGGCCCAAATCCAAACCAACCCAACTGGCCCAAACCCTTGACCCGGCCTTTGATATCACCCAGTGGTCAACAGAAGTCAAACAAACCAAGAAACCGCCTACTACTGTAGACCTCCCTCTCCACCTCTGATATCCCAAAACCAGAGATGGTTTTCCATCATTTTCAACACCCCTCCCTTACCTTGTCCCCCTCCACCTCCACATACACCCAAAAACCATTAATATCTAAAACCTGCTCAAATCTACTCTTGACTATTTTGGCGCCAAAACACCACTTGTATGGTTCTGATTATTTTGGCCAATCCAATGGCTCATAAGTGGTGGGATCAACTCGAAACAAGTGGGAAGAATTTTCACTATAAAAGAGAAGGAAAAGAGAAGATAGGGAGTAGTTAGTTTTATGGTTTTTCTTAATATCGTTTTAAATTAATGTTTTAGTTTTAAGTCCAAATATTGTAATCTCGACTTTTATGTATCACAATTAAGTTACTTTATCATTGTAATCGGTTTTAAGAATCAATTCAAGGTTTGGTTAAAATTCTAGTTCTTGTGTTCTTGTTGAGAATTTTCAAGTTCATGTTCTCATATCGAGCTTCCAAAAGTTTATTTTATCATTCAACTCAAACTTATATAAGATACTGAATGCTTTTGATAAGTCTACAATTAAGTTTCAAGCAATTTAGTAAAAAGTCAACCAAAGTCAACTGTTGATGCTCATTGGGTTTGATAATGGACAATGGAAGATGCAGTGTGATATTGGGTTAAAATAGGTTAGGTTAGTGTGGAATTTGGTTTGGTTTCAGTCTGCATACCAGTTGGGCCCTTGTGAGTTCCATTTTCATTTCCATTTTCTTTTCAATATTGCATCTTATGCTTATAGTGAATATGTGGTCATTAGTGGTTATAACTTGTTTATTAAGCTGTATTAGGGATAGCTGAACTCAGTTTAAGTGTCTTCATTAGCTCATTCAGTAGTTGGCTTATTTTAAGTTGCAAAACATGTTTTAAAGTGGTGTTTGATTTCTTGATAAACTGTCTTTAAGTTTAGTTAGGTGTTTAACTTCGTTGTTATATGCTTGTCTAGTTCGGATATACCCATATCATCTTACTTATGTGTCTCACATGTCCATAGTCAAAATTGAATGCCTCTGTTTTAAGCTGTGCATCTGTTGAGATTTTTGAAAACAAAGTCTTATTTTGTGTTTGAATTTCATAGAGCTAGCTTTCTTCGATCTTATTTCATCATAATATGTCAATTTCGGTCCAAAATCATGATCAAAATCCATAAAAGTCAACTTTCCATGTTTGTGAAAAAGTCAAATGTTGAAATTCTCGGTTTTGCATTCAACTAGGACGATTTTTGGTGGACTCATTTCGGGTCAAAAACCAGAAGACTTGTGGCTTTAAAAGTTCACCGCTCTAGTTTCTTTTTGTCATTTTTCGAATTTTGTGAATTTTTCTTAAGCTCAAAGAAGCTTGTCAAATGGTGTCAAATCCTGTGCAGGGCATTAAGCCCGCATGGGGTTATCAGTTTTACAGGGCTTGCACAAGTCTCATTTGAGCTTGTCTAGGTCTGTGATTTGGTTTACTAGGTCTCAGCCAGGTCTTGTTCAAGTCCCTTCTTTTGCTTTTCATTTCCACTTATCTAGAAGCTTGTGCTTAAGCTTAAAGTAGACACTCCTTACACTTTTTAGCTTAAAGTTCAAAACATCAAATCTGTGCCAACTTGCAAATCGAGGTTATGGGTTGTTGTTTTAGTTGATTTAGAGTTGTTTTAGCTTATTGTAGTTTGTGTATCGGTTTGGTAGCTTTTGGTGCTCATTAGTTTATTCAAGTGCTTATTTCACAAGCACTTGCAACATCGCCCATAATTCCACACATAAGCTCCTGTTTTTCCATTTTTCCTAGCTTCCTTATATTATTTTAGAGTTATCCTGAATTTTTCATATTTTTCCTGTCCTGTTTAGTATTTTTCTTGATTTAAATTAGTTTTTAAGTATTTTTAAATAGCTTTTAATACTAATAAATCAGAAAAAGCTTTAAAAAATATGTTTTCAATTTTCCTAGATTAAGATAAATATAAAAAGCCTAAAAAGTATTTTTCCATAATTTTCTTGGTTTAAATAGTATTTTTTAGCATTTTAATTAGTTTTAAATAGTATTAAATTAATAATAAATACATAAAAGTCTAAAAATATATTTTCAGTTTTAAAATAAGTTTTATCATATTTTAGATTTTCTCAATCATAATTTTATTTTCTAGCCTTATTTTGTATTTTCTTCTATTTTAGAGTATTTATAAATAGTTTAAATTAGTTTTAATTAATAATAATTAAATAAATAGTTGTAAAAATAATTTTCTAATAATTTTCTTATATAATTAGGATTGTAAAATGTATTTTCTATATACATAGGTATTTTCCTTCTTTATTTTCACGTTTTATTTTGTGCGTTACGTAGTTTTTATTTAAACGTCGCTTTAGGTTTTAAACATTCATCACTTTAAATATAGTGATAGCGTTTATTTAATATATTTTATCTTTTAATTTTCTTAATTTGTATTTAAGTCGCTTTATTTTATAACTTTTTCAAGAGTGTAATTATCCATCAAAATCCTTTCCGATCACTATCCTTAGTGATCATTCTATCGTCGATCAGCGTTTGCACACCATTGAGTCTCCGTGGGACTAAACGACCGAATTCATTATATTCTCCGGGACTTCATTGTATTTGTGTCGAACTGTTTTAAGTCTCATTACGGTGGTCATTCACAAGTGGCACCATGTGATTAGACTTGACTAGTTTAGCATGATCAATACACATCTCCACCACTAAAGCTAAGGAGTAACAAGTCTAAAATGGTAAATTCGGTTAATCATGATAAAGCTTAAGGGTTGTACTAGGATTATGTTCAAATATCTCATACAAAAACATATTAGATTGATGGCATGTATTCTTGATTTACTCAAACAATGGATTGTCACTAGAATAGTATTTCTTGGATCGCTGGCGTGTTATTTTCATAATGGATGGTCACCAAAATATACACCCTGGATAATGGCGCATCATTTGATTACTCAAAAACCGGATGGTCACTAAAATATTAATGCATTAGATACTTTTACAAAGCCATTACTATATCCGGATGCTCGAAAACTAACAACGGATAAGGCAATTTGGTAAGGGCAAGGATAAGGTATGGGAAATACATATAATTGGTGTAAATTAAAATAACATACATATAGATTAAGTCCAAAAACTGAACAAAAATGTGGTTAATTACTTACCGACCTTCCCATGAAAAAGGCATAAGTCATAGACTAACTCACGCTTTAACACGGAAACTCACGCTTTAGTAGGTAGACACGAATTAGACTCAATGATGTTTTAATCATCTTCTCATAAAACAAACCTTAGTGGCATTCCCTTAATGGCCAATTCCCTTACAATCCATAAATATAATACAACAAATGGTGGCGATATCTACCACTAATAGAAAGCTAATAAGTTGGTTTATTGCGACCAACTTCTAATAAAATATAACAAAACATTACATTGTTGGTTTATAATACGTACCAACGAATAATCGATTTGCTCAAATATAGAATCGGTTAAGTTTAGACGAACCGATTATCTCACAATCTCACTTTTTCTTCTCTCTTAGTTTTTTTTCTATAAATTTTATAAATCAACAACTAATAGTGTAAAATTTCACCACTTCACCATTATAATTCATCTGGATGATTTTTTATATACTTCAAAACTTGGATATAAAAATAATAGTGATAGTAAAAAAAATTTAAGAAAAGAAAAAAAAACTAGTATCACATTCCCATTGCAATGTACAATTCTTGACCTAACCAAAGATAAGAAACACACGAACACAGGAAATACACAAAAGTAACCAACCACGGACTTTAATCTATAGGGTAGACTAAAGTGTATATGTGTAATGAAACAAATTAACATTGGTGTAAAAACAAAAGGAATGGCTCTGAGGGTTTTTCAAGGGGTATCTTACTCTAAAAATGTGTAACACCCCCAAAAAAGGATCAGCGGAAGACTTTACTAACTTTGGGGTGATACGAAGTTGGTACATAACACAAGCATAGCGATCATAATATACTTAATCCATAACTTGAAAACATAGTCAACCATAGTAAATAAGTTTTACATTTATTGAATAGTACGGAAGTAAGCCCAATAATATAGTTTAAGAAAAAGGTCCCCAATTAATATCAGAGTGAAATGAATCCAAGACCATGCCATCACTGCCAAGCGCCTCCCCAAAGATTACAAAAGCTTTTACATTCTAAAAGGTCGACATAAAGTTGGTGAGTTTATAGATTTAATCATAAAATAACAGTTTGGACCTCATAAAGGCATAACCAATATATAAGCTATCTATTACGCAGGCTAAGTCAAGAAACTAATGCTAGATAGCATGAGCCGTGACTATCTCTAACACACAATTAACTGACATGTTATACGCCCCCACATGAGCTATGTTGGTTGGACGAGGTGGCCATTCCCAATAGATCTATTCATAAAATTTGCACTACCCTGAGCCAGGGTACAACACATATCATAAGGCACTTAAGTTTCTAACCCGCAACTAGCACGTAATAGCTCACTAAAAACATTTTCAGGTCCAATCAAAACGTTTTGCATGTTTTCTCATCCCAAGATTTAGCAAAGCAAAGTATTAATAAAAATGGGGCTATGAAACTCACCTCAGCAAAGAAATGCAAAAACAATCACTCTAAAGGAGAATAACACAACAGTAACAAGAATATCACAGCACAACAGACTCGTCACAACCTAAAATAACAAAATGTCGTGACTCAGTATCGATCTTCATGAAGTCGCCAACAATAAAGTCGCATGAAACATAAATATTCTTGTAAGTTGAAGTAACACGATAGAATGGAACACTTGGCCTTGTCGCTTATGGAACGAGGACTCAAATAACGCACACAAATAACAAGATTACATGAAGTTCGACCCATTTGACAACCAACTCATGCAAACTCACGCGACTATAATAAACAAGGATATGTGCGCCATATAAGTCATAAAGTGCTCGGGTCTAATAGATTAAACTAAGTGTTAATAAAGTGCTCGAAAGATTCATCAAGTATTATTAAGCTCGTCAACTTGATAAGATTGGCGTTCCCTTCATCTCATTTATTAATTCAAAGTTAATCTTGAAGGGTTGCACGAACGATCTTAGGATGGGTTCCAATTAATAAACTTCTTCGCATACTCATCGGGCTCTTATTGGATTCGTCAATCCAATAAGTCCAAATAACCATGTTGGTAGAACTTTATTAACTTTAACAAATCCGCAATCCAATTCATATTAAGCTTCTTTAAAGAGAATTTTGTAACACCCCCCAAGATCATAATGACAACGGAAGACTAATCGGGGTGTTACTCGAATGGAGATCATAGTAAAAAATCATAGAAAACGACTCAAAAGAGACGTTTTATTAAAAGTAGTTATCATTCATCAAAAACTCATAGTTGTTACAAAACATTCCAAATTGTTCAAGCGTTTTCCCAAAATAAAAAGCATGAGTTGGAAAGAAATAAAAATTTATGTTTACACCACAATAAAGGTCTTGGTATGCCCTACTCCATGCCTTGGACATAATCTTCATTGATTACCTGAGATAACATGCTAAAAAGGTCAACAATAATGTTGAGTGAAATCCATAGGTTTAAATAACATTTGAACACAAGAATATGAGCATGATAATTGTAAACTAACAATATCATAAAGAAAATCACAGATTATTATGCGCTATGCTCATGCAACCAAGACTCAACTACATATACCAAATTACTGGTGTACGTAAGTTTTGCCCCAAAGGAGCTAATAGCCAATTACCTAATGCAATTAAAATATGGTGCGGCCCGGTTATTTCCTATAACCAAGACGGGGTCGTTACTCCCCATAGTACTATTCACGATATTCGTGTTCACTTGCGGTGACTAATGGTTCATGAAACAAGGGACTTATGGCTAAATACTTAGGCAATTCCAATAATCAAGAAGCGAACATTTATGAAAAACCTTGTGTTCTAGTTTAGAGCATGTATCTCCCTTGTGGGGTTTTCAAATAAAAGTAAAAGCAAGGCTATGAACTCACCTTGATTATAATGAAAAAGCACAAATAGATCAAGCAAAATGTAGCGGAGGTTCGAAACCGAAACCTAAAAATGATGAGATGGCGAGTCTCAGAATATGATAAACATTTTGGTTTGCGACCAAAATAATAGAGCATTGAATATTCTTATTCAATAGATCATTGAATTTTCCAATTCAATAGGGTGTGTGCGTGCTTAACGTTTTAAGTTAATTTTACGTGCTACATTGACTTAGTTTGATATTTGTCAAAGATCCTCACTTATGCATAAGTGAAATGTTCCCCCATTGTGATCTCGTAAATATGATGGTGTTATTGAGTATTTTGGTTCCCACATGCTTTATCGATTGTAGTTATATATATATATAATCATATAATTATATATATATATATATATGTTTAACGATTCGATAGTAAAATACTTTTAAAATACTTAAACGATCAAAACCCTCGTTTTTACGAAGTTAGGATAAGTTTATAAGTTTTTATAAACTTTTCCCCTGATTTACACTTTTTACCCTCAAGTTTTAAAATGTACGAATTTAGTCCCTCGACTTTGAGAAATTGACAATTTTTACCCGAAACTTGTTTTATATCAAAACTTTCTGAAATTGAGAATTTTAGTCCCTAACAAAATTGTTTTATAAAAACTGCCCCCAACTTACATTTTTATGATTTTAGGACTAAAGTTTTCAACTTTACATTTTTAACCCTAAACCTTTTATTATAACTAGTTTTGATATATTACAAAAATGGTCCCTATAGTTCTAATGCATACATGCAAGCGTATATATCTACCTTTTACTTTCGGATATAGGCATGTTCAGTCCATTGACTTCCCATGCAAGCTATATACGTACGTTCTAACCCCTTTAACTTTACAAAACATTCATTTTTAACCCGATTTGTTACATGTTTTGAAAAAGTAGTCCAACATTACTATTTTCGACTTCTTTAAGTTGGTTAACTTTTCAAAAGCTTATTATCAGCTTATATGGAGCTTATGGCTTATTCGTTTTGCTAATGGGCCGAATATAATCATTTTTGGGCTTATGTTTTCATGCGTTTGGGCCTCAAGGCCCAATCGGTGTCATTTGTTTTTAAAAAGGGAACGAGGCATGGGGGGATCAAGGGTTTCTTAGGTTGATTCTTAGTGATATAAACTTAGTTTTGGTTATGTCGAGCTAGATGAAGGTTGTTTTAAGTGGCGTATAAGAATATAACGTGACATGCTAGTGTCTCGTTTACAATTTATATACTCGTGTAGGCGTGCTGAACATTTTAATGTGTAACATAGGAATGTAGATGAGGTAAAGGACTTACAACACTCGAGTGAGTGGGGATGAGACGAGTAGAGCAAATTTAAGGATTCCTTTGTTCTCCTTATAATGTCGTACAAATCAACACTAACCCAAATGTCTTCCTATCTTTGCATTTGTTTCCCTTTTTCTTTCTTGCCCGACTTAACACTAGACGTGAGATGAGTTTGAGTGAGATTTCTTTGTGTGGAGTGTTAGTGAGATTTTGCTAATTGTAGGGTGGTATTTAAAGGATGAGTGAGTATGGGTTTCCTTATATTTTAAGCTTAGTTCCTCCTAGGTATTCAAGGCAACATAAGGGAAAATGGTGTGGGTATGGTGCGTGTGTGAGGAACCGGCGACATAAGAGGGCATGCTTGCTCTTGTCTTGTCAAATGGTGCATGAGGGGGACACTAAACCCTTTGGTTAACAAAGTTAAATATGGTCAAATGAGGGGATTTAGGTGATTTAAATAATTGTAGGGTGGCTAGAAATGGGTCTTTGTCTCCTTTTCCTCGCATGTACACGCCAACTTTGTGACTAGAGTGGAAATACTAGTTTGTTTTTGGGTCTTGGTTCCATTTCGTTTTGCTTCGATTGCCAAGAGAAAGAAATCACAACTAGTGATTTTTATCAACTCTTGTTTACCAATTTTGAAATTGTATATGGGCTAGGGGTGGTAAAACCGGTTAGGTCCAAATATTAGAAGGGTGTTGGGCTCAATTTTTGCTCAAGGCCCAAAGGGCTGATTTCGGTCATGTGGTATGCGAAAGCCACAAGGTGGGTGTTGGGCTTGACGAGGTAAATAAAAAAGCCTTATGTCCCATGGTTTCGGTGGATCCCTCACTTGGGGGATCCGACCAGTGCAAAACTAGGGATCCGGCAGTCTGGGTTATACCAGTCCGGATTTTGGGTTGCAAACCGGGTTATGGGTTATGGGTATGAGCCATGGGTTATGGGTACCCAACAAGATACAATGTATCTAGACAATGGGTCATGGGTCATGGGTCATGGACATTGGGTCATGGGTCATGGATAATACCCAACATGATTTCATGCATGATGTCATGCAATGGGTCATGGGTTATGGATTAGCTCCATGGGTATGGGTCATGGGTCTTGGATATTACCCATCCTATTACATAAACTATTACAACAAATGAATTATTACAACATTTAATGTAAATTACCAAATGTATATACTTTACAAAATAACATGTAGTCTTATAATTTTACTAATGATAACTTTATATTTGTTATCAACAAAACATAACGAGATCGCTAAATATGAATAAACGTTTTTACGGTTTATTTGTATTAGCAATCTCCCCCTTTTTGTTGATGACAAAATATAACGTTATGATGAGTAAAACTTAAGATTGATGTACGTTTTGAAAGTATATGTAAGTTCTACTTCTTCTCCCTCTTTTTTTTCTAAACAAAAAGTGAACCTAGTGAAGAAATAAATTATGGAATAAAAATAAGTATGATCCACAAAGCACTAGCTCCCCCTTGATGGTAGCTCCCCCTTGAATTGGGCGTCAAGTGAGAAAATATAGTACCTACAAAAAATGTTAGTAGTAACATGTAATATAATCTTGTATAAGACGAGAAATAAGATAGAAAGCCAAGGTACATAAATAAAGCCTTGTAATAAAATAAAAAAATATAGTGGTATATATGCCACATATAAATAAAACTAAGAACAAGGATTGTTCTTTAAGATGACTCAAAAGAAAAGAAACAAAATAGAGAAAATATTATTATCATTCCTTCCATGCTTGCATATGGGTTAATTATGGAAGTTTTGGTGAGTGATAATGTTAATGCGATCAAGGATATGGTTGAGTATGAACCGCATCTCTTCCCTTATTTCCATTGCGAGATCCCTACCAGATTGATAATGTTCGCAATAGAGATGGTGAGGGAGGTGTTGGTGGATGGTTTTCGGGTAGGTTTGATTTTTAGAGTACGGAATAGGTAGTGGAAATGTTGGAAAATATGGATCAAAGTCCATGATGTTGGTGAGTGGTGGTGGATAAGAACCTAGATGTTCTTGTAAGGTGATGGGAGGTAGAGGTGGTGATGTTTCAAGCTCTTTATATAATGTATTTGGAGATGTTGGAGGTGTTAAAAAGACTAGTTCTTTTGGGTTAAAGTTGGAGGCTAGTTGGGTAGTTTTTGATGGTTGAAATGGAGCGGGTGGTGGACTAGACACGGGTAGTGGAATTGTTTTTGGAGTCTTACGGAGTTCCGCTAAGGTGTTTTGTGTGTCAAGTTGAGACTCGTTAGGTGAATGGGGTGATGAACTTGTGGGAGATGATGGAGGTGCTACAATGTAGTCATTTGGTGGATAATGAGTAGTTGGTGATGGGCTTTTGACAAAGGTTTAGCTAAGCAACAAGTCCGGATGCTAATCCGCAAGGTTCTCCTAGATTTGGTTGGTGTGGTACTACGGAAGGTGGTAGGATGAAGTTTTGGATTTCTTAGAAAGGGTTGTTTTCACTAGATGGTTCATCAATGTTTGAGGATCTTTTGGGTGACATAATGATGATTGTTTATGAGGTTGAAAGTGATTAAATGTGCAAGCATTTTGGAACATTATTTATAAGCTAATAATGCATTGCAATGAATGCTAAAACCAAAATGTCTACTATAATCTAATGATTAGATACGAATTTAAGGCATGTGATCATGAGAACACAAGCATTAAGTAACATATTCATTAGTGATAAAGCTAAAATGTTGAAAATATGAAAGTTTCTAGCCAAAGTGAGAAAAATAAGAGAAATTTTGGCTACTATGGCACGGGTCCCACTGATCTGTCCCTTTGGGGATCCGTCCAGCGTAAATGCTGGGATCCGTGGAATTGGTGTTCTTAGGAAGCTAAAAAATTTGCTTTTGGAAACAATAGTTCCTAGTGTGTGCCTATATGAAAACCATGTGGAGTTGTGGTTATCTCGAATCTTTTAAACAAAATAAACATAGAAGTGAAAAATATATATTTTTGTGAGATAACCCAAGTGCTCCTTAATTCATTTTTGCTTGATTGAATGTACCCGAAAACACATATTAGTTATGTATTCCCTTTAGCATTTAAAATCATGAGATGCAATGAAAGAGGTTTTTACTTTGTATTAACGATGAGAAAAAAATGTTTGTCCTATACGTGAGAGTGATTTCAATGAAAATGATATGGGGAAAAAAATTCTTAGAAAATATTTCGAAGAGCTTCTTATAAAAAATTATCTTGAGTTTTGAAAATAAATCCCCATATTGTTTATGAGTAGTGTGAAATAGAGATCCTAGACTCAGAAAAGAAGGTAAGACAAACGTTTACGTACCTTGTAGAATGAAAATATTTCACGACAATTGTTCCATAATACCAAGACCTAGACGAAGCAAGTTGAATTGTTCCCGCTTCAACAGTTTGGTGAGAACGTCGGCTATGTTGTCTTCAGATGACACTTTCTCAATTGAAATGTTCCCCTTTTGAACATTGTCTCTTAAGAAGTGATGACGAATCTCTATATGCTTGGTACGAGAATGCAACACCGGATTTTTGCTTAGATCAATAGCACTTTTGTTGTCGCATAAAATAGCAATGTTACTTAGATGGATGTTGTAGTCAACTAACACTTGTTTCATCGATAGTGCTTATTGGCATGCTTTGCTGGCGGAGACATATTCTGCTTCAGTTGTTGATATGGCCAATTTCATTTGCTTCTTTGAGAACCAAGATGTTAAACAACACCCCATGAAGGTGCAAACACCACTTTTACTTTTTCAGTCAACATAATCACCTGCATGGTCAGAATCCGCATATATAATAGTTTCTACCCCCGTCTCCTTGGGATACCATAATTCCAATTGAGTAGTACCCTTAATATATCTAAATATTTTTTTGACGGCTTCTAGGTGTGAAGTTTTAGGATCTTCTTGAAACCTAGCACAAAGACATACACTAAACATGATATCCGGCCGACTAGCCGCAAGGTAGAGAAGACTATCAATCATGCCACGGTATTTGGTGTTGTCAACGGATTCACCGTCTTCATCTTTGGTGAGTTTGGTATCGGATGACATTGGTGTTCTTATTGGTTTGACTCTTATAATCCAAGTTTCTTTAGCATTTCTTTTATGTATTTGGATTGATTAAAAAAGATACCATCTTCTAGTTGTTTGATTTGTAGACCAAGAAAGAAACTTAATTCTCCCATCATACTCATTTCAAACTCATCATGCATGATTCTTGAGAAATCATCACACATGTCTTGACAAGTTGATCCGGATATAATATCGTCCATGTATATTTGAACAATAATTATTTGTGAGTCCTTTTTCTTTGTGAAAATGTGATTGTCAACTAACCCCATGGTATAGTCGTTTTTTATTAAAAATGATTTGAGTCTCTCATACCAAGCCTTTGGGGCTTGTTTAAGACCGTAGAGAGCTTTCTTTAGTTTGTACACGTGATTAGGTTTTTCGAAATCGATAAAGCCCGGAGGTTGAGCTACATAAACTTCTTCATTAAAAAAACCATTTAAAAAAGCACTTTTAACATCCATTTGAAAAAGCTTGAGATCATGAGCACAAGCATAAGCAAGGTTTATTCTTATAGACTCTAATTTGGCTACGAGAGCATAGGTCTCATCAAAGTCTATGCCTTCTTGTTGGTTATACCCTTGAGCAACAAGTCTAGCTTTATTTCTAGACACGACTAATTTGTTTTATATACCCATTTTGTTCCGATTATGGTTTGGTTTATAGGTTGAGGGACAAGTGTCCAAACATTGTTAGAAACAAATTGATTTAACTCTTCTTGCATAGCTATTACCCAACTTTCATCGCTTATGGCTTCTTGAGTGTTTTTAGGTTCTATGGTTGAAACAAAACAAAATAGACTACTTTGGTTTTAGACTTGAGATCTTAAGGTTCTTTCATTTAACTTTCCTATAACCTTTTCTACGGGATGATCTTTAGACTCTTTAATATTGATGATTTCATTTTTAATGGTTCATCTTCTTTATTTATATTTTCTTTGATTTCTAAGACTTCACTTTCGATTAACTCGTCATCGACAAGAGGTAGGTAGTTTTAGGTGGACTCTCTTCAAATTTTACGTTTAAAGATTCTTTAACTTTCATAGTTTCTTTATTTAGCATTACGTATGCTTTACTATTAGGAGAATATCCTAAAAAGATATATTCGGTTGGTTTTGGATCGAATTTAATTAAATAATCTTTAGTATTAAGTAAGAAACATTTACTACCAAAGACTCGAAAGTTTTCTAACGAAGGCTTTTTGCCTCGTAGTAACTCGTATAGAGTTTTTCCTAAGAAGGGTCTAATTAGGACTCAGTTTAGTATATAGGTTGATGTATCGACGGTATTGCACCAAAATTTTTGAGGAATAGATTGCTCATTAATCATAGTGTGACTCATTTCTTGTAGGGTTCTAACTATCCTTTAAACTACCCCATTTGATTGTGGAGTGCCAAGAGCCGAGAAATTGTGGGTAATACCATTAGCATCACAAAAAGCTCTGAATTGCACTTCATTATTAAATTCCCGACCATGATCCGTTCTAACTGACACAATAGGACTTCCTAGTTGTCTTTGGATTTTCTTAATTGATATTTCAAAGTAATCGAACATTTCAGTTTTATTCTTTAAAAATTTAGTCCATGTATACCTAGAGTAATCATCCACTATAACCAAAGTATAGAAGTTACCTTCATAACTTTCAATAGCGGATGGACCGAATAAATCCATATGTAGTAATTCTAGACACTTAATAGTAGAAACCATATTTTTAGCTTTATGACTAGCATAGACTTGTTTTCCTATGTTATAAGCATCACAAAAGTGATGTTCGTATTTTAGTTTAGGTAGGTTTCTTACTAGTTCTTTAGATGATAGCGATTGAAGAAGTCGCATATTGGCGTGACCCAATCTTCGATGCCATAACGTCGAATTATCATCCATAGATGTAAGACAAAGCTTGTCTTTTGGTTCATTTCCGATTTTAATGACATAGACTCCATGTTTTCTAATGCCTCTTCCTATAGTAGTACCATTTTTCAATATTTTACTGCCGGTTTCACTAAAAAGTACGTTGCACTTTTATCACATATTTGACCTATACTTAGTAGATTAAATTTTAGGTTTTCTACATGACTACATCGTTAATGGTTAAGGATTTGTGAGAGGCCCGTACTTTACCGATGATTTTGCTTTTGCTATTTCGAACACCACATTTCCTCCATTGAAGGGTTCGTATGTGGAGAATAATTCTTTATTGCGGTCATATGCCTTGTGCACCCACTATCCTTGATCCATTCGTCCGGATCTAAGTCAACCTTTAGGCACACCTAAGAAAAAATTAACTCAAAGTTTGGTCCCCATTTGTTCATGGGTCCATTGGTGTTATACATTTCATTCATATGAGGCATATCTGAAAAAGGTTAGAAAGCATTCCCGGTGTAAAGTTTTGAAATGGAAAACCATTTTGTGCATTAGGATTCTATCCCATTTGATGGTGGTTACTTCTAGGATAGACATTGTTTTGTCTTCTTATATTTGTGTTCGGTTTAGAAAACGATTGACCTTTGTTTTTCATAAAACTTTGATTTTGTTTTAGGGGAGGTGGTTGTTTGACATTTCTAATAGTAACATGCGTTGGTTTCTTCTTGTTAACAATAACAAAGTCGGTTCTAGAGGAAGTGGTTGTGTTATTTCTACTGTTTACTGGTACAGACCCACGGATCCCTAAATTTACACTAGATGGTTCCTTTTTCAAAGGATCCATGGGATCCGTGGTTACAGTAGCCTGTTTTTTGATTGCTGTAACGAATTGTATTTCTTTAATCTCGCTAGTTGACGCAATGTGTTCCTGAATACCTAAGCCCTTTTGATTATTACCCATTTTAACACTATAAAGTATTTTATCAAGAGTATTAGTACTTATTCTAGCAATCTTAGAATCAAGATGATCAACTAACGTTTGAAGTTCTACACAAAGCTTGCATTCACTATCTACTTCTTTTCCCTTTTTCTAATCTCTTTAATTTATCTTTTAGTTCAAGAACTTCCTTTTCTAACCGTTCATTTTTGTTTCTCAACATCTTGTTTTTGTTAATTACTTTTAGACTAATTTTGCAAAGCTTATCATATTCAAGATGTAAAGATTCATCATCTAACGATGAACTACAATAATATAGAGAGTCGGAACATACCTTGTTGGAGTCTTTTTCCATGAGACAAATTTCTTCGTTCTCCTTCTCACTCATTCCCCACGAGCCACTTACGAACGCCTTTTGTTCGTCACGTTTGGGACACTCACTAATGAAGTGATTAGGATCCCCATATTTGAAACACTTACGTTCGTCCTTCATTTTCTTGTCATCTTTGCCTTTCTGCAACCCTTTCTTTTCGTCATAAGGTTGCTTGACATATCTTCCTTTTCTCTGAAAGAACTTCTTAAAGTCCCGTACCGCCATTGCATACTCTTCGTCGTCACTTTCCGAAGATGAGGTTTCTTCATCACTTGAGACTTTCTTGGCCTTTAAGGCAAGAGATTTGTGCTTCTCTTTCTTTTCCATTGAAACTTCGGAGTCTTTAGCGAGGACGTGCTCATAGACTTTAAGGTTTCCTCTGAGTTCATCGAGAGTGAGGATTGACAAGTTCTTTGGATTCTTCGATGGTCGTCACCTTCGGTCTCCACTTTGATGGAAGCGCCCTTAGAAATGTCCTGACATGATTACGACTAGAAAACGACTCATCAACTGCTTGTAATGAAGTAATAATAGTATTAAAGTTAGCAAAAGAATTATCTATATTATCCTCATCCAATATTGAAAATTGTTCATATTGTTGAACAAATAAATCAATTTTGTTCTTTTTAACTTGTTGATTCCCTTGGTGTGTTACAACCAAAGAATTCCAAATTTCTTTAGCGGTTTTAAGCATATAAATTCTTTCAAATTCCTTTTTAGGTAAGGCATTGTATAAAACCATTTTTGCCTCACTATTTTTGGAAAGCGTTTTCTTTTGGTCGTCGGTGAGATGATCATGAGAAATGTTTACTTCGTTGTCGGTTTTATCATCTTTTGTAGTAGCTTGAAAATCACCTTCAATAATAATATACCAAAGATCAATATCTTTTGATTTCACATAAGTTTCAAATCTACTTTTCCAATAAATAAAACCATTAATTTCAAGTAGTGGAGGTCGTTGCATAGATTGCCCTTCTCTATAATTTTCAAAACTCATTGTGATTGAAAAGTTTTTGAAATACAATTTACTTTAAAACTTTTGTAAACCTTGCTCTTGATGCCAATTGTGGAAAACTAGAAGGGGGTTGAATAGTTTTACCGATTTTAATTTAATTTTGAAAGATTTAGATTTGATCTTATGTGAATTCGTATGGATGGATAGATAGTATAAAACAATAAGTAAAGTAAATGAAGAAAGCAAGTAAAGTAAAGGATAGAAAGTAGCGACACAAATGATTTATAGTGGTTCAGCTACAAGGACACCTTCCTTGCCCTACTCCACTCCCCGAGTACCCCACTCGAGATCTCAAGCACTATGTCAACAAGCTCCTTCAACACGGTGGAGAAGCCTCACAACGTTGCTTATACCTTTTCTGGTACAAAGCTAAATATCGAGTTCTTCTACGAGGTAGAACCAAACCTTTACACAACTATTACACAACAACTATGTGAAATATGAATTAAAAGATCTTGCTACAGAAATCTTGTGGATGGACAAATCAATCAAGGACCCTTTGCTTGGATGACTTGTAGTATAGCGTGATCTCGCCTTTGAGAAGGACCTATATGTGAATCACAACAAAAGATAGAAGAACTAGTAGAATGATCAAATGATCAGAGGTTAGGAGAGTAAGATAATATATGAGAGAGTTGTAAGAAGAAGGGTGAGTAACAATGAAGAAATGGCTGACTATTTATAGGCACAAAAAGCCTTCGTCTCACGGTTCCGCGGATCCTCACTGGGGATCCGGCCATCAAAACTAGGATCCGACATTCGGGTTATACCACCGGATTTTGGGTTGCAAACCGGGTTATGGATTATGGGTATGAGCCATGGGTCAGGGACTTTGGGTCATGGGTACCCAACAAGATACAATGTATCTAGATAATGAGTCTTGGTTCTTGGGTCATGGGTCATGGACATTGGGTCATGGGTCATGGATAATACCCGATATGATTTCATGCATGATGTCATGCAATGGGTCATGGGTTATGCATTAGCTCCATGGATATGGGTCATGGGTCTTGGATATTACCCATCCTATTACATAACTGTTACAACAAATAAATTATTACAACATTTAATGTAAATTACCAAATGTATATACTTTACAAAATAACATGTATTATTATAATTTTACTAATGAACTTTATATCTGTTATCAACAAAACATAACGAGATCACTAAATATGAATAAACGTTTTTATGGTTTATTTGTATTAACACTCGCCTTTCGTGAAAGACCTAAAAGAGAATCACAACAAAAGAGAGAAGAACTACAAGAATGATCAAGTGATCTGAGGTTAGAAGAGTGAGATAATATATGAGAGAGTTGTAAGAGAAAGGGTGAGAAACAATGGAGAAATGACTCACTATTTATAGACATTCTATCTACAGGTCAGCCGGTTCTGGCAGATCCCTCACCCAAGGGATCCAGCCAGTGTAATATGAGGGATCCGGCCTCTGGGTCAGTCAAGTCCGGATTTTGGATACCAAACCGGGTTATGGGTTATGGGTTATGGACCATGGGTCATGGACTTTGAATCATGGATACCCAACGAGATACATTGTACCTAGTCAATGGGTCATGGGTCATGGACTTTGGGTCATGGATCATGAATAATGCTCAACATGATTTCATGCATGATATCATGCAATGGGTTATGGATTAAGCTCCATGGGTATGTGTCATGGTTTTTACCCAACCTATTACATATTTTATGACAACACATTTTTATTGCAACATATATGTAAATGCATAAATGTATATTTTGCAAACCAACATGTATTCTTAGAACTATACTTATGATAACTTTATATTTGTTATCAATAAAACTTAACGAGATCGCTAAATATAAACAAACATTTTTACGGTTTATTTGTATTAACAGATCGAACTAGGAACGAATTCAAGAACATTGGATCTAGGGTTTGTGTGAAACCACACAATAACAATAAAAGATTCAAAAGAATGAATCCCCTATGGTCTCACACATAATACAATTAGTATGATAGTAGAGATGGTTTCTTCATAGTCAACCATATAGGTTTGAGTATAACCCTTCGCTACAAGACGAGCCTTATAGGTGTATATCTTGCCATACATGTCAGTATTTTTCTTAAAGAGCCACTTGTTACCAACGACTTTAGTGTTAGGAGTGAGGTCAACTTTTTCCCATACTTCATTATCACGCATGGATTGCATTTCCGCATTCGTAGCTGTAAGCCATTTATCAAATTTAGGATCTGATAAAGCAACTCTATAGTTAGCAGGTTCATTAAGATCCCTAAACTATACTCCTCAACTTCTACATTTAGACATAATCTCTCAGGAGCACGATGTGTCCTTTCAGACATACAAATGAGAATGACTTCAGGTGGAGGTGCAAGACATTCTAGCTCCACTTGATGTACGCTAGTATTTTCAGAAGGTGATGTATCTTGTTCATAATTTTCTTTAAGTTCTACTGCCATCCCACTGGCTTCTTGAGTGATGAGTTTCTTTTCAAAGAACTCTGCATATCTAGTGTAACACCCCTAAAAATGGGTCGTAGTGGGAGATTATGTCACCGGGGTGCTACTAAATTGGAATCACAACACAAAGTAAAAAGAACGGTTTTACCTTATCCATTTTAAAGAGAAATTTCATTAAAATATTTAAAAGGGTTCAAAACATGATTCAAGTACAAAAATACAAGGCCCATTTATTTAAGTGGTCCCAATATAAAGTAGTCATACTTGTGTCAAAACACTTCTGAATAATCTATAACCATGTCATGCCAAAAGCCTCCAAAAGTAAGCTATCACCTGAAGAACCTGAGAAATACATGCTAAAGGTGTCAACACAAGATTGGTGAGTTCATAAGTATTATAAGTTTGTATAAATAAAAATGTATAATAAAAGTAATGTGAATTCAAAAGAGAGTTTTATGACTATGGTGTCACTTACAATGTCATGAAAATGAATGTTTCTTATTATACAAAATTGGTATTGTGGACCACAAGGTTTTCGAGAGTGATTATAGAATACATATAAATTCAAGTATAGCATCGGTGACCACTACTTCACTCACAGCGTCAAGAAGAAAGTAGACCATAAAGTGTTAAGCATAAAGTAGGACCATAAGCAAAGTAAATTCAAGTCTATTACACTAACTAAGTTAATGCAATCGAAGCTCAGCCCAGTATAGTGTGCATAAGCACCAAGTCCAAAGAAAGCCCCCAGCAAGTGTTTATCCTGAAACACTCATAAGTGCGACATGTTATACGTCCTACCGGTTGGCGCGACCAACCCTTATGTACTAAAACTTTGAGATTATCATACGAGCTTCCCAAAACCGTTGAGTTTGTTTCATAACGCTCGACGTGCACCATTTTACGACTAGATTTTAGAGGCCGTTTTTGTCACTTTCATGGAAATTTCAATGACATTATTTTACGACTAAAAGTTATAATTTCACAATAAATCACTAAACGACTATCGTAGGAGGTTGTTTCAACGTAAATACTTGTAAAGTATTTTATAAATGATGATATGTTGTAAACATATATTTCGACGATAAACATTATCTTCAAAATTTATAAGTGGTATAAATATCATCCGAATTGCATGCATAACATTACATCATGACTTATTACATATCATATCATTCATAATAGGTCGGCCGAGATTCACGCTACATTTCGGTGTATCCACTTTTGCCAATACATCATCATTATCATTGCAACAGTGAGTTTTCATAGCCCCAATTTATTCAAGTTTTACTTATTTCAAACCTACGGGAGAATACATTGCACATCATTTTACTACGATGCAAGTATATTCAAATTCATTACATTGCTTAAGTTACCTCATTGCCGGTTAAATGTCCCCATTTCATAATCATGAACCGTTAATTTCATAGAAGCGAGGGTGAGTGGATAGATCTATCGAGGTGACACCTCCATCCGGGTTGGCGGATTCCAACCGGACGGATGCATTTCACTTCATTATCATTATTGAGTTGTTTGGCAAAACACTGCTTGGGCGAACATCGGTCAAGCTTTGTCATGTGCTTAAGCAATTGTATCATTTTGTGGCGACATTGTCATACATAATTTATACTTGTGGTAGTCGTATTAAACATTTACATAAACTCTATGAACTCACTCAACCATTGTGTTGACACTTTTAGCAATGTATTTTCGTGTAACTAAGGCATTCACTTCATGGCATGCATGTGGACATAGCATAGAGTCGCGGTGACGACGCGTCTCACATGGGATTTATACACTTTAAAAACATCGTTTGACTTGTACTAAACTTACTTTCCGCACATAGTAACTTTCATTTGGGACCTATACTTTGTAACTCGATTATTTTATTAAATCAAACGATGTATTTTCCAAACGACACTTTAGGTCGCTCAATATAACTGTGATTGTGATGCTATGACGGTCAATCCCGTGAATTCCATTCCACCGCAAAAGTGTAATTTGGGGTGTGACATTGGCATCGAGCTTGATTATAGAGAACTAGGTTGCATCATTGACCCTAGACTATAACTACATCATCATAGCATCTCATCATTTCATCATAAGTGCATGTTCACTTTACATGCGGTTTATACGTACATTTTCGAGTTATTTACTTTCATTTCAAAACGATTGTCACATGGATGCCTTCAAATACCCATTCCATTATCCTTTCTTCATACTCTAATGTGGAGAATGCTTTGTCATTCCCTATCGTAATTTTTAATATCAGCTGATTCATCACCGATAATGTCGAATGCCGAGATAAACCTTTAAGTAGGGCGAAGTCACTCTCACTCCTTTGTTTCCCCACTAACATGTCGAGTTACACACTATTCACACATTAAGTCACAAAACTATCATACATTTGAAGCACTTACAACATCTCATAATCCATCTTTTAGGAAGCCGTCGATTATTTTGAAAAATAACCTCAAACTTACCACCTCATATCATATCTCTTTGGGGCGTTTATTATTAACATCGGACTTTGCTACGCCTCACCTTTCCTCATATTTTGAAGAGTTATATACCAAGAAAGTCGCACGAAATGACACCACCGCTATCCAAAAGTACGTAGAGGATAGTATATCCGCAGCACTAAGGAAAGAACGAGCAATGGTAAATGTCACTGCCGAGGGCATAATCTTCTTGAAACTGCTAGACTTGCTTACATCAAAGGTTTCAAGAGTTGGTGTTCTTTGTCCACTATGGTTTCGACAAAGAGAAACTATTGGAAAATTTCATTGGAGGACTTCCACAAAGTATCCAAGGAGATGTAACTTCTTTCGATCCACAAGCAATTGAAGAATCTTCCCGGATGACTCAAATACTCATGGCTCAAGTTGTGAAGAGGGAAAACATTATCGACAATAACAACAACAACAACAACGACGATAACCAAACCAACAACAACAAAAGTTAATGGAAAGCGACTGGGAAGTTATAGTAATGACAATCAAAACCGTAACACTAACCATCACCAACAACTTAATAGAAGACAAGAAGTCGCTGTGGTCTATGTTCTTTGCACCAACAAAGGAAAGAGCTTATATCGAAACTTACCACGATGCCACCAATGCACGCTACATCATGATGGTCCATGTGGTATATGCTTTAGCATTGTCACAAAGTGGGACACCTTACCAAGGACCGCAAAGGAAAAGGATATATTGGAACACATCCACTATGTAATCGATGTAAGTTTCATCACTCGGTCCTTGCCACCAAGTGCCGTATTGTCAAAAGCGGGACACCTCGCGAGAGATTGTAGAGGTAAAGCTATAATTACATGCTTTGGATGTGGAGAGCAAGGACACTATCGGAACCAATGTCCCCAAAACAAAGGTCAACAAGTGGAAGGTGCTCGAGGAATGCATACATGTTAGAAGGAGGAGAAGCTCGCCATGGTCTCAACAACATGGAAGATTGAAGAAGATTAGAAATTATAGCCTCATTTTCCTTATGTACAATGTTGTACTAAGTTTATGTCTTTCATCGTATTCGGATCTTATGACTTAAGATGTACTACTTTTAATAAACCACTCGTTGTAAAATATTCTTATCTATCGTACTTTATTTTCTATTCGATTTGTTATCACTTACGAAAATTTTAATTCCTTTTACTTTAACTACCATTTTAACGACACGGTTTAAATCTTTGTAAACATTGAGAGTTATAACAACTAAACCGAATGTCACATTATCGTTCCTTAATTATACATAGCCTAGCTAACTATGTCTAATGCGGAGGATCATGTTATGTTGGGAGCAGTTATTTATAAATCTTAGTGCAAGCAAAATTTTCACATATTCCGAGTCAAAGTATTACTTGTGGGAGATTCATCCGATATTTTCTCTACTAGGATGTTTTTATACACTCTCAATCATCGACAACCGTAACGACACTTCGCCATGTCTTCTATCCTCGATATTCATCACAAACTCAAAATTCGATAGACTAACACGAACCGAATTCGTGGTGAATTCCTTGTTGGTTGGTGAATGTGACAACTCGTATTTTGGTCATACTTCAAAACATTATTCATGCTTCATCATTTATCGTTTATTGTAAACTGGGTTTACGAGCATCAAATTCACGTAACCGTAATGGTTTAGCTGTGGATTCATGATCATATCATCGAGGACATTTCATATAGACTAAGTTTAGTCTACATTTCATTAACATCATTGTCATCGTATTAGTTCATGAATGGTTTTGCATTTTATATTAAACGTATAACTTTTATTAAATAAACGTTATCGCGTAACTAATTATTTTGAACAATTGATCCATTACTTCCAAAAATTATTCCAATATATTTTTATACTCATATTAAGTTTATAAAAATAATATTATGAGTTTACACAGTGTTTTAAATTTATTTTGTAACTAAATTGTTGTATTTATATAATTACGACGTTTTTCTTAAATTCGACACGATTGTTATTATTTCACTCAAATTTTGCAAGAAATGTATTTTTATAATTTTTATGACCTAAATATATTTTATCTTGACCCGTGAAAATTTATTTTTATCCAACGCTACCCTAAATATTCAAAAGTAACTACAACTTATCACTTAACTACATTTAACCTCACAACTCTTACACTTATACATTTAAAAAAAAAAAAAAAAAAAAAAAAATTATTAACCTCCTTGTCGACAAGGAGGGTGACTCATTAAGTGAATCACTAAAACTTGCAAATATCTTCTACTAGTCTTATGTAATATACCAAAACCATTTCATTACTTCACATTTCACAAGTAAAAAAAGAAAATCTCCTTGCTCTTTCTCTCTTCCAATTCGGCAGCCACAAGGAGACCAAAGGAGAATCATCTCATAAAATTTCAAGACAAGTTTATTTAAACACTAGTATCACTTGTTGTATAGGTTTTGCAATAAAAACCTCAAGTGATTAGGAAAAACCCTTTGTCCTTTAACCTCATCATATTTCTTGTAAGCATTCATATTCATGTTTTTATTTCATATTCATTGTTATGGTCATATCATTTTATTTGAGAAACATGCAAGTCTCATGATGTTTATACCATTTTTAAGATTTTTAAGGTTTTTAAGTGTTAAATATAAATAATCCATCCTATAATTACTCCTTGTTATATATTAGTTTTGGTGATGTTTAGGAAACCATGACACCCTAAGAAGGTGTATGGTAGGATTAGAATAGCTTCGGAGTTGTTTTGAATGGGTTAGAATAGGTTTGGCGCGAGAAAAACTCATTTCGACACATTTTGAAAAGGGTCTGTCCTTATTTTGAAATTCTGGAAAATCCGACAGTAGGTAAAAATTTTGGCCTAGATATTTAGAAAATATACTTTAAAACGAAACCGTGGCGCTTGAACGGATTAAAACGGAGTTATAACGAAGAAGTTATGAATTTTCAATTTGGCGGCGAAAAATATAAATTTCGAAATTTCAAGAACCATTATTTATTTTATACGAGTCAAAAATGAAGCTTGGGCGTTGTAAATTATGTCGACTTGTTAAAATATGTTAGTATACTTTGATACGAAGCTAAGGATCTTTAAACGAGAAAACGGATTTGTAACGACTAAATTATATACGTTTACAAAAGTTAGTAACTTTTATCATATAAGAAAACTAACTTGGTTTCTAATAGACAAGTTTTGCGGCAAAACTAGTTACCAAGTTAAAGGTTGTTTTAACATTGATTTAGAACTTTTCATAAAGTGAAGTCTTCTAGTAAAAGTGAAATCGCCAAGTATACTTTCCAAAATGACCGACTGTTTGTTTAGCGGAGTTGTAATGAATTAATTACGGTCGCTTAAACTTTACCGAAAAACCATCCTTAAACTATAGTTTGGGACATAAGTACCATACTTAACATCTATTTTTCTTTATGTTCAAGACCTCTAGGATGGAAACTTATGTACTAAAACTTTGAGATTATCATACGAGCTTCCCAAAACCGTTGAGTTTGTTTCATAACGCTCGACGTGCACCATTTTACGACTAGATTTTAGAGGCCGTTTTTGTCACTTTCATGGAAATTTCAATGACATTATTTTACGACGAAAAGTTATAATTTCACAATAAATCACTAAACGACTATCATAGGAGGTTGTTTCAACGTAAATACTTGTAAAGTATTTTATAAAATGACGATATGTTGTAAACATATATTTCGACGATAAACATTATCTTCAAAAATTTATAAGTGGTATAAATATCATCCGAATTGCATGCATAACATTACATCATGACTTATTACATATCATATCATTCATAATAGGTCAGTTTCGAGATTCACGCTACATTTCAGTGTATCCACTTTTGCCATTACATCATCATTATCATTGCAACATGTGAGTTTTCATAGCCCCGATTTATTCAAGTTTTTACTTATTTCAAACCTACGGGGGAGAATACATTGCACATCATTTTTACTACGATGCCAAGTATATTCAAATTCATTACATTGCTTAAGTTACCTCATTGCCAGTTAAATGTCCCCATTTCATAATCATGAACCGTTAATTTCATAGAAGCGAGGGTGAGTGGATAGATCTATCGAGGGTGACACCTCCATCCGGGTTGGCGGATTCAACCGACGGATGCATTTCACTTCATTATCATTATTGAGTTGTTTGGCAAAACACTCTGTTGGGGCGAACATCAGTCAAGCTTCGGTGTCATGTGCTTAAGCAATTGTATCATTTTGTGGCGACATTGTCATACATAATTTATACTTGTGGTAGTCGATTAAACATTTACATAAACTCTATGAACTCACTCAACCATTGTGTTGACACTTTTAGCAATGTATTTTCGTGTAACTAAGGCATTCACTTCATGGCATGCATGTGGACATAGCATAGAGTCGCGTGATGACGCGTCTCACATGGGATTTATACACTTTAAAAACATCGTTGACTTGTACTAAACTTACTTTCCGCACATAGTAACTTTCATTTGGGACTTATACTTTGTAACTCGATTATTTTATTAAATCAAGCGATGTATTTTCCAAACGACACTTTAGGTCGTTTAATATAACTGTGATTGTGATGCTATGACAATCAATCCCAGAATTCCATTCATTGCAAAACAAAGTTATTTGGGGTGTGACAGTAGATAAGTAATGCATTCGAGAAAACAAACAAGTATTCAATTTAGGTAAAAACGAGCATGTATTCTCACCCCAAAATAGTTTAAAACATGTTAGGAATTAGAAATTCCATTGTGAAGTATCGGTCACCCCAAATATTATCTAGCATAAGTTAGCTTGTAGACATATCGTTAGTTACGTTATTTGTTAGTTTATTTGTTAATTATTAGCGTAGTTTAGTTTAATGCAACACCGTGGAGGAAGGACGGGTCTTTACCCACTGTATACCTGATCCACATGCTGTCAGGAGGTCGTTTAGTTTGTAACTATAAATACCCTTCCCACTAAGGGAAGGGTGGTGCTTTTTCTCATAATCTAACCTTACTTTTGTTTGTTTATCTCTCTAGAAAACACCCTCTCCTCTCTTTATCTCTCTAAAATGGCTTTCTTGTATCATCATAATCCTAGACCACCCGAATCATCTAAACAACATAAATATACGATCCTAACAATTGGTATCAGAGCCTAGGTTGTGTTGTTTTTGATGATTCTTAGGGTTTTTGTGAGGTTCTTCTATACGGTTTGTTGAGTCGTATGGTTTTGAAAAATTGGTGATGTTTGTTACGTGATTCATGCTATGTTTGATATGTTGTTATTGTTGTTTTACTGATTTTAAGTAAGCTGTTTGATGGGTTTTGATACATGGTTCTTCTGCTTTGTTTGATCGCCATCTTGATTAGATCTTGGCTTCTTCTTCTTTGTTTGATGTTGTCTATGTTCATATGTGCGGTTTGTGATGCTGCTGTTGATGTGTTTTGCTGTGCAGTTTGTTGTATACTAAGCTGCGTTTTGTCACAGTAATGTCCAAATTTGTTGTTCTGAATGCGGTTTGCAACACTTTTTGTCTATGCGGGTTGTCCTTGTTAAGTCCAGATTTAATGAATCTAAGTATGCGGTTTGTCACAAAATCAATATGCGATTTGAGCTTATGAGCGGTTTGACTTTTTAGTCAAATGCGATTTGTCATTTAATGGTTAAAGCAAGATGCGGTTTGTCTACTCATGGTCAAAAAGTCAACTGCGGTTTGTGTGAAAAAATCCTGATGTGATTTGTCTAAAATGGATTTTTTTGAAAGCGATTTGATACTCAAAGCAGTTTGTTTTTTTTTAAAAGGAAGAAGCGATTTGTGAAGTTAAAGTTATGCGATTTGACTCGAACAGAATAGGACTGAGTATCATCATACAAGCTTAACAAACATCATCTACCAACAAACTACCATTGTTTCGAACCATATCACAATCATCACAAGCATACGAGTTCAAATCAAACATCTATCATTCATCTACCTCTACATCTACCAAGATTCTACACATTATCAATGATCTCAGAATATTCGTGTTTTAAAAGGTAAAACATTAAGACCATCATGGGTCATTCACACGAATCTAAACATCACAGATCCACACATATAATGAAAACCAAATGAAATAATTACCCAAAGATCTCAGTATGATTTGTGTATCCTTAAGTCTTTACTGGTCTAGACACGATAAATCCATCACTCATCTAAAGTTGTTGGTATTATACAAGATTTATTCTTATAAAACAACTTCAACTATGATCTCAGAATCATTCCTCATGTTCTTTTCTAAGATACATCAAGACTCGAAGGCATGTATACATGAGAATGAGAACATCATTGATCTTAAACTTTTCATTAATATTCGAATATTCAGAAGTAAGAGTAATACATTGATGTATTATCTTCTTCTCTTTCGGTCTAAATGATACTCGGTAAAACAAGTACTTAATTATGCCCTCTGTGTCCGAACATATAAAGAAAAACAGATTAACATAAGTGTTAATTGTTTTCTTTGGTTCGATTAACTCATGTCAAAACGTTTGAAACTTACCTAATATCCTGGATTGTCCTCAAATCCGAATCCATGTCACATGCCATCCCTGTGGCTAGACAAGATTTGGTGTTGCCCATGAGAATGTTATGAGATTGGGGTTCGTGAATCATGTTGTTGTATCAATCGAGAGCTATTAACCCAATATGAATCTGTGTAATTTTTCTATGAAGGTGAGAGTTATTAGGAGATGATTTTGGGAGAAATGTTGATTGTGATAAAGGGGGGCGGATTAATTTGTGACTAGGGTTACAGATTGTGTTTAGGGTTGGATAAGTGTGAGATTTGGTGGTGTTTTATACCCCATACTTAGGGTAGCAGGTATGTAGGATATACCGGGCCACATTTTCTAGGACTGAGTTATTTGTGAACAATGTGGGCTTCAACAATATTACTACTCCATGGGCTGTTGTGTGTTGGGCCATGATTGGACTTAATGATCGAGCTAAAGTTAATTATTGGAATGGACTTTGTCTTGACGCATGTTGTGATAAGAATTTGTATCACATTTGTGATCAATTTTGCTAACGGTTGTACAATAAGCTTATTATCACGATCATTAACCGATTTGGATTTGAGCTATTGAGATTGGGAAATATTGGATCACTTTGTTTTGGCGAGATCCGCAAAGATTAGAATGGATTAATCATATTTAGTGCTTATGTGTAAGTTGATTAGACCCGGATTATTGTGACCATCATATGTGATTTGGACTGGATGTGGTGTTAAGATGTTGTGCTAATATTTTTGATGATGAGATTTGTGATAATCGGACTGGGTTATGAGATTTATCGATGAGATTTGAAGATGAGACTTATTGTGCTATATGGTTTGATACTCTGGGGTATACATATTCACGTAAAATAATGTCAAGGTTGATTTGATACTTGAACAAGGTTGACTATGGGACTGTTTGTACGTTATTTCTTAATTGGACTTGAAGTGAGGTTTTTCCGGGCTCGTTTACTTATTTTGTCTTCTTTCTTTCTACCCTTCCGCGAAGATGACTTGTTTGGGCATTTATAGAGTGTGATATAGACTTGGCTATTTAGTTACTCTTGTGATTCTTTCTCGCTTAACCCACAACGTAACTATCACTACGGTGCCTCACGTAATTGAGGATATGTCAAGAGGTTTTGTACATTGGGTACACCGTTTCTTCTTCACAAGGATTAGTACAAGTTTAAGTAACAAATCTGGGGAATTTTACTTCATGATCAAGTTTGGTATATCAGGTTTACTTCACCAGGAGGTCACAACATTTGCCGACAGAATGCGTGAAGATGTGTTTACCAAAGTGTTTATTGGATGGTTGATGATAATGTTGTTGTTGGATAATGAACCGCTGATGAACTGCTGCATGTTCCCCTAAAAACAGATATTCACCGAAACCAAAGTTGTCATAACACATTCAAGCTGACATTGTTTACGGTTTTGTCTTGATTTTGTAAAATCCCGTGAAAGAACCTATTTCTCGGTTTAAATCATAGACTTGTAAAATCCGTGACAATGGAAACATCCCGTAATTGTAAAGGCATTTCGGATCTATCTTACGGTTTATTCTTGGTTTTGTAAAATCCTGAAATAAACTTTTTCTCGGTTTAAACCATAGAATTGTAAAATCCGTGATGATGGAACCATCACGGAGAAAGAAAAGTGTATTTCGAGGTCTTATTTGATCTTTGGTGCTACAATTTTTGCTTGAAGAAGGGATAAAAGGTGTACTTCATGATTTGGATGATTGTTTGGATTTTCTTCATGACGGTTTGGTCATTTCAAAGTTTCTGGGGTTATGTGCTCTTAACCATGGTGGGATGAAAACCATTATCATAGTTCACTTAAAGCGTCAAAGAGGCTAGATGTGAGCTTTTAACCGAAAATGTGACAACGGAGTTAATTCACTATTATTTATTTGAGGTTGAAGTGAAATATCACGGCAGTGTACTTAGTATCTGAAGGAATGGGGATGGTTGGATGAAGATTCTTCAAGATCCTTGTTCGCTTACTATCAAAAGCGAAGACTTGGAAATCTAGTTATTGTTGGGTGACTTTTCCTTTTCTTTTACCACTTGGGGAATTGGGCTCTTACCACCACAAAATAACTATCACTTTAAGGAGTTACGTTGTAGTGCTCGGTGTCACATTCAATTGTGGATTTTCAAGAGGTGATGTACGTCTAATACTTGATGGTTGGTTGGATGAAGAGTATAGATTACTTAGAGATTCAATGGAGGATGAACTCTCGGCACGGCTCTTTGTTACATATGTGCAAGTTTAACTCACGAGTTCGGGTTAGTTTACTTCAAGGTCAAATTCATCATATTGGGTTTTCTCCATCAGCTGTCACGACAAAGAGCCTACTGAATGATAATGGGGTTGGTTACAAGTTTTGCCAAGAGATGATGAAAAGAGAGAGATTATGACGTTTGAACACAACAGTTCAAGCCTCGTACTCTAAAGAAAAGAAAAGTGTACGTCTCAGTGCGCTTTATCTTCGAAAGAAGAGAAATCTTCTTATGACTTTTGAACACAACAGTTCAAGCCTCGTTCTCTAAAGAAAAGAAATGTGTACGCTTCAGTGCGCATTATCTTCAGAAGAAGAGAAATCTTCTCATTAATGACCATTCTCATCAACATGCTTCATGCTTTTTCCACGCGCTTTCAGTTATCAAGTGAACCGGACTACCGATGATTGTTGTCTTATTCCACTTGCTCTTTTATAATGACGATGGCGACATCATATGCTAATTTTGCAGGAGAGAAGTGTGAATAAACTACATTTGGATGATTTCACTTATTTAATCAAGAATGGCAACTCCGTATGCAATTCTTGAGGGGGAGAAGAAGTGTGAAAATACTGCAAGTTGATTGACATCTGAGAACAAATGGTCAAATGGCTCTAAACTTATGTAAGAACCGAGCTTTTTCTTATCGGGTCATCTTTACATGGAGTTTCTTCTAAGAGCCATTGGTTGACATCTTCACACGGGCTGATTTGATTATGACAAAGTGCTTCTAGTTGCTGGGCTGATTTCTTTGATGGACATCTTTATGTTCTTGTTTGATTGGGAGGGATCTTAGTTAAGGAGATTTGCTATTTGTAAGTTAACGGGAATGCATTTGGTGAGTTGAAGATGTTAACCTTCTATTAAGAAACCATTTAGAAAATCAATCAAGGTACTTTATGTTGAAACATAGAATCTTTTGTACCTTGAAAGTTTGTTTTCTTTTGAAATGCTCCCCCTCAATATGTGCTTCGAGATTGACATCTGAGAACAAATGGTCAAACGGATCCAAACTCATGTAAGAACCGAGCTTCTTCTTATCGGGTCATCTTTACATGGAGTTTCTTCTAAGAGCCGTTGGTTGACATCTTCACACGGGCTGATTTGATTATGACAAAGTGCTTCTAGTTGCTGGGCTGATTTCTTTGATGAACATCTTTCTGTTTTTGTTTGATTGGGAGCGATCTTAGTTAAGGAGATTTGCTATTTGTAAGTTAACGGGAATGCATTTGGTGAGTTGAAGATGTTAACCTTCTATTCCCCAAACGAACAATCTTGAAGAAGGTCGAGTCTGATCGGTTCTACATTTTACGCTACATGTTAGAAGACTAAAGGCGAGTTGCATTTAACGATCTAAAGACTTCTTCTTAATTCAAGCATTCATCATAAAGATTGTCGGTTTAGGGAGAGCACTAATTGGGGGAGAGTGTAATGTTAGATTTAATCCCCAATTAGACTTGCTCACATTCTTCAGCAAGTTGATTCTCACAGATTCATCTAAGCCAATGATGATCTTCTCAACAGATTTCAAGTATTTGGACTTACAATATCTTGCTGATTCTGAGGTATCAAAAACAGCAAGGGGGAAGGAGACAAGCATCTAAACGCGAGTAAACTTGATGAACTTAATACTTCTAAGTGATTGAAGATATCCCGGGAAGACAAATGTCATTACCGAGAGACACTCGAGGTTTGACTCATGGCATTTAGTGTTCTTATTCCAACTATGTGGGGAAAAGATGGAGAGAAAGTTTCGAAGATAAAAGAGGTACACAAGTGTGTGATGATTTCGATGTTATCGCAATCATCGGGAGAGAGAATTGTGTACATTGGGGCGCCATTTGTTTCACTTGAGTGCTTAATCGATGATTCGTAGATATAATCACTTATTCGGAGTTGACATCCGCAGAGATTGTTATCCGCAGAGAAAATCGATGATTCGCCTCGCTACTTCAATGTTATCGGTTATTCTCTCTTTGGGCATTCGGTGCCGGGTTCTTGAGCTTCATACACTTTCTTGGGGAGAGAAAAGTATACATCGGGGTTATCCTTTGGCTATTGGACTTAATCTGCTACTTCGATGGTATAAGTTTCTCTGTCTTTGGGTATATGTGTATTCGGGTTCGTGAGCTCTAGTCTAAGAGACTGACTGCATCAATTCATCTACTTGGGGGAAAGTGGTCTCTTGTTTTTTGGTATGGATCGCTTCAGATGTCAGTAGAAAAGGAATTTGAGAAGATTATTTAAAAGTGGGATGATACGTAGCTAATCTATTTTGATGATATAATCCCGAACGGATAATCTCGATTATCGTTCTTAAAAGGAGCAGCGGGATTTATGATAGTGGTGTGCTTCTCTACACACGGCTAAGGCAAGCTTGAAATAGAGCTTGAATCGCTCATCTAATGGATTTTCGGTTTGGGGTAGGCGCCAAAGTCTCTCTTTCTCAAAGGCTCATGTTACATCTTCTATTGGAGCCTCGGAAGCTTTGGTGGTAAATGTTTAAGAGATGATGTCTTATCTTCTACAACGGGCTGCGATATCCTTATCTCGGTACTCGTATCATCATCTTCTTAAACTATATCATCTACTCTATCTTTGTAAATATTTATCAAAAACAAAATACAAAATATAAAACCAACAAAAAGAAAATGGAAAAATAGAAAATTTCAAAAACCCATAAAAATTAAAAAAAAATTGAAAAATACCAAAAATATTGTTTTTCAAAGACATGTCTTCTGGTATCGATAACATCTGCAGTCTTAGAAATGTCATTCAATAATGGCACGGGACCATAGATGAAGTTCGAGCAGGAGGTGTAAATATTCTTTTCAAAACATGTCTATAATTATGGCTTCTGATTATTTGGATCAGTAACTGGGCTTCAAATGATGGCTTGCGTTACTTGATTGTAACCCGTGCTTAAACCATGGCTTGCTATTATTTCGATAGCAACCCGCTCTTCAAGGAAGGAAAGTCTTGCGCTAAACCAATTTTCTAAAATTTCGTGCACTTATCCTAAAACAAATTAAGGAAAGTATGTCGAAGGACTGCTGTTCCTACTCAAATATTTTTCCTTCTAAAATTCTTCAAAAAAATATTTGTTTTAACAAAATTGGTGGAAAATAAGTTGCTTGAAAAACAATCAGTATCAGAATGTTCATAAAATTGAAAACTCAATCAATGACTACAGCGCTTTTAAAACTTTTCAGAAAATAAGTCATTGATTAAGGGGGAGAATGTTTTCAAATCTATATCATCTAACGAGCTTATCTAATTATCCTATATACTTAAATGTAAAACATGTTAACCTACGTTGAAGGACTAGGTGCCTAGGATATGATTGTTAGGATTAGATGATTAGAGTTTGATAAACACATTATTCCCATGCTTTATATGAACTGATTGATATGTTGAATTGACTTTTATTAGTCGATTGTTGTTTGGGTGTTGTCGACCACCATATATCTGTCTGTGTTGACTAACGTATGCAGATAAGATGGTTATAAGAATGTTCCCAATCCGGATCCCACAATTTAAGATGATTGGATGCCGAAAGGAAAGGGTAACTATATCTTGGGTTGACAAATGAAGAAACGGAGCTTAATTTGACCTCTATGGAGAGTTGGCATAAAAAAATGCAACGTAAGAGGTCTCACTGCATCAGCAGATGGTTTTCTTACAAACCTCCAGCAACAACAACAAAAGCAGCTCAACCACCTAACGTATCTTTGTGCAGGATAATAGTGAATGATACCATTTTCTTAAAACAATTTTGAAAATGTTGTTTTGAAAATGGAAAAATATTGTTTTGAAAATTAATTGGACTTAATTTCGAAAATCAACGGACTTCATTTTATCAAAACTTAAGTCACTCAATCATCGACTACGGTCATTGATTGAGGGGGAGAGTGATTTAAAATAAAATATTTTCAAACGATATTTCTTCATAAAAGTCCGGTTTGTACAAAAACAAAGTGGTGATCTAAAGATTTAATGTTATGTCATGGTATGATTTTCTTTAAAACTTAAAGATCTTACAAAATGAAATTTTTTCTGTTCTTGTTTGATTGTGAAATTGTTTTATTTTGCTTAAAGATCTCTTAAAACTATCATACCTGACACTAACAATCTTTAATGTCTTAAATTGATCCTTATCAGTCATTTTTCAAAATTAAATGTTGCCACGTCTTTCCCCAAAATTTTCTAAATGATTTAAATCAATCGGGATCCAAAATCTTAATTGGTTTGAAATTTTTGATCGGGGGAGAGATCGTGATTTAAATCTCAAATCGGTTTTAAAGGGTGATTGTTTCAAAGCATCATTCCTTCATGTGTTAAACGATTTTGAAATACATAATGCACATGATTGTGGAGGAGCATTTAACCAAAAACCAGAAGAGTATTTAAACAAGGCCACATTTTCTCCCATGTTTTATAAACCTTATTAAATCACTTGGGATCCAAAATCTCAAAGGGTTTGATATTTTTGATCGGGGGAGAATTTGTGATTTAATAATGAAACTTGATTAAAGATGATCATTTTGATTCAAATGTGCATCGCTCTCCCATATGTGCTAAACGCTTTGAATCTCAAGCACATATTCGGGGAGCATTTCAAAAGAAACAAACTTTCAAGGTACAAAAGATTCTATGTTTCAACATAAAGTACCTTGATTGATTTTCTAAATGGTTTCTTAATGGATTTTGTGATCGTGGATGTATTTCAAAAGAACTCTTTCCTCTATGTGATAAAATGATTTCAAATATCCTATGCACATATTGAGGGGGAGAATTTACCACGAAAATCAAATGGCTTTTTCTACGGAAATTGTGATCAAGAAATTATTTCAAAAAACTCTTGCCTCCATGTGCTAAACAATTTCAAGATCATATGCATATGTTGAGGGGGAGCATTTCTAAATGATCAAAACAATTAAGGTACAAAATACTTTGATTTTATATCACAAGTACCTTGATTGTTTTTCCAAATGGTTTTCAATTGGTTTCGAGAAAGAAAGAACAATACCAAAAGACCGACCAATTTACTTTATGCATGGAGTTATAAGGATGGTTAGGTTAGGTATTCGTTCCACGATCCCGCCAGAGCGGAGGGATCTACCGAGGATAATCCACTAGATAGTGTAGAAGTCCTTAGGTATATTGAAAAAGGAGAAAAGTGAGAAATGGGAAGAGTGCGGATCGAGACGAGCTAGTATGGAATAAACCCAACAAGGTTCTAGTTATGAAGTCTTGGTAAGCAATGAAGGGTTGAAGAATGAAAAAGAATTGAATGAGAAAAGGGTGAAAAGAAATAGCCCTCAATAATTCAACCTTAGGCGAAACCGGGTTCAATACATATGCTCTTGGTGTCTACTAAGGTAACACCGGTATTGAAGACAAGGCGTCATGGACCCGGTGGACGACCGCACCTAACTTCCCAAACTACTCAAGTTCCTCTTAAAAGGACTTGTTTCATTCTCACGGGAACCTACATAATCTATCAACTTTCTCTTAGAGATTGTTGATATTGAAGAAGGAGACCCTCTCCCTAGTCTCCGGCATAGGAACCAAATGTGCACAATTGAGTCTAGAGCCAAGAGATCATCCACAATATCTCATTAGGATACAAAATTAATGAAGACTTGCTGTTTCACACAATGTGGAAAGTAAGTATATATTAAGAGTCCTACGCATTATCCTTGTGGTATTGCCAGAACATCCTAGTGATTTGTAAAAGTATTCACGATGAAGATGGAAATCCTTCTAGAGCCAACATAAAACAAGCTCTTGGTGGGTGACATGTGAGATCTTTTCTAAAGATCAATCTTGTGACAACTGGATAGAAACGATGGAGCGATTCACTCGTGAATCAACCTTAGTCCAGGAAATGAATTGACGAATACTTTTGGAAAAACCATTCGATGTGCAAATCTTCTTTTCTCTAGCACATCGAATGTGTATTCATATTTCAAACACAAAAGTATCTCGATTGAAAAATACTTTTGGAAAACCGTTCGATGTGCAAATTTCTTCTTTTCTCTAGCACATCGAATGTGTATTCTCTTTCAAATACAAAAGTATTTTAAATTGAAAATTGATCTTTCTCATAAAACCTTCGTCGTATTGCAAAACTCTTTCTTCTAAGCAATACGCGATTGTTTTCAAATCAATTTTCATCAATCGGTGAATCTCAATTCATTGGTTCACTCACTCCGTGTTGTCTTCTTTGAGACGTTCGGTTTGAGAACAGCTAGAAACATTGCGAAACCCCGTCAAGGAGATTCTTGAATTATACATGATCATAGGCGTACTTGTAATCGATCAGCGAGGAACCGTGGGCGTGTACCTCAATTCAACGAAAGTGATCAAAGACACTTTCGTGTGCTTTATTGCTAGCTTGTTGTTTGCGGTACATTTGGACGGTTCGGTGATCGTAATTGAGAAGTCAATCAAAGCCGCATGCTCACAAACATCCACACTTAATTGAAGAAATCATGACTTGTGCATATCTACGTAACACGGCTCGATATTTTTATACTATATTTCGCTTCTGACCGCAAATATCATGAACCAAAGAAAGCTTCGCTACTCGATGGAAAGATGTCATGATCCCTAAAGTGTGAGCATGTCGGTCCGAAAGTCACAACTTCACATGATGGCAACACAATAAAGGGTGATCCAGAGATTTACAGTGGCTGATGATCTCAAAGTAAGCTCGAAGATCATCAAAGATGTGGATCAGTTCAAAGACCTCCACTTAAAGTACAAAGTTATCAGACTTTAAATAATCACTGCTAAAGCACAAAGATGCAGATATTGAAGAATTAATGTCTAGGAGCTCAAGACTGAAGATTAAATAGAATGCTAGGATTCGAAATGTAAAACATGGGGTGACCTCCCTTAGGGGGAGATTGTTAGGAATTAGATATTCCATTGTGAAGTATCGGTCACCCAAATATTATCTAGCATAAGTTAGCTCGTAGACATATCGTTAGTTACGTTATTTGTTAGTCATTAGCGTAGTTTAGTTTAGTGCAACACCGTGGAGGAAGGACGGGTCTTTACCCACTGTATACCTGATCCACAGGCCGTTAGGAGGTCGTTTAGTTTGTAACTATAAATACCCTTCCCACTAAGGGAAGGGTGGTGCTTTTTCTCATAATCTAACCTTACATTTGTTTGTTTATCTCTCTAGAAAACACCCTCTCCTCTCTTCATCTCTCTAAAATGGCTTTCTTGTATCATCATAATCCTAGACCACCCGAATCATCTAAACAACATAAATATACGATCCTAACAAAACAAGAAGAGTAGGAGTTATGAACTCACCTTAGTATGCGAACATAAGTAACACAAATGACATCAAGTAGCAAAACACAACGATATCAACAAGTCACGAGCACAATCGCATGGATCGGCACAACCTAATAAGTATATAATTCATCTCGAGAATATGTCCGTAAAAGCGGTATAATGTTTATGAGATTTTAAAAGATAAGATATTTTAGTTTTAAGTGGAATGTGCATCAATATTTGTAAAAGTTTAATGTCATTATTTGTGAGGAAGTTTAGTATATATGCAAGAAAGATTTAGTATTAACATTTCGTGTTGTGGTATGAAAACATAGACTCGAAATACAACTCACGCCAAAGAAAAATAAATGAAAGAATAGACAGGGAAAATAAATAAAGGAAAATGAGTAGGAAGAATAAGAAAAGAAGAAGTCAATGGTAAGTTTCGGTGTTTACCCAGAAATCCCAAATAGTTTAGAAAGGTCAATTAAATAGTATGGGAAAAGTCACTTAAGTTTTATATGAAAACTCGAGTCAATATTTTAAATAATAAAGGATTTTACAATTTATTAAAACTATATGTGTCGGTCTTTGTCGGGTTTTATAATAATACAAGTTGTTTGGAACAAAAGTATAACTTTAGAATTTTTATAAAATTTTGCAGTGACTCGTCCGTTTATACAACGTTTGCAAGTCAACAGACTTTATTTCAACTCAATTTTCCAAAAGAATATTTTCCCAACAATTTCCAACTCAACACATATTCGTGTTTGTTAATCCAAACATGTTGCAATAGTTTAATGAAATCAATCAAGTTTTTGATTATTTATTAGTTATCGGTTTTTAGTAACTCACTACTAGGTTAATATGTTTTAATTCGATCTTTTGGTCCGTTACGAGTCTAATATATTAAATTCGTCACGAGTCTAATATATTATAGCCGTTTCGAGTCCAATAGTCCAATCTGTCCAGTATAAGTCAAATTATCCATATCTATTATCAATCCGGTATATTTCCAAGTGTATCAAGTCATAGTCCAAGTATGTAATTTGTTATATATCCGTAAATTCCAATTATCAATCTTATCCAAAATAACCGAAACGTACCAATAAACATAATGTCGAAACAAGAAGATCATGTTAGTCCAGGTTCCCCCGTAATTAATAAAACATCTAAACTTTACACAAGAAAAAAAACTTAAATAAAACAAATCCAAACCAAAACCAACCAAATGGGCTTGACCCATGACAAATCAAAACCAACATCCACATGGCCTTGCCCAACCATAACCAAACGCACCACACGGGTGTCATTGTAATCGAGACCATCATCAAGGAAATAAGCTCAAGTGCTTATTAAAAATCAAGTGAATTCAAAATAAGCCAAAGACAATCAAACATCCTCTTGGGTGCTCTCGTTAAACTAAAACCGAAAAGAAAGCAAACAAACATGCCCTTCGTGGGTCTTTGCGAACCGAGAGTGAAACTAAATAAGCTATCCGAGCTTATTGAAGAATAAAATATACCCTAAGTCTCAACTAAGCTAAAACAAACACTCATCGAATAATAAATCCAAGCACAGCAAAGATCGAAAAAGAAGAAAAATAAGAAAGTCCAAGACCAAATAAACAAAATCACTCATTACAAATTTGTGACAAAGACCGAGTAAATATGCAATCCAAGTCCAAACCCGTATACATAACGGATTTGACTCAAAACCCTAGTCGGGTTATACCCGACCCGATTCAAACAAAACACCACAAACGACTTTTTCAAACTTTTACCACACGAATCACTATCAAAACATGTTTTAATCCTGATTTTAACCACGAAAACATAATAACTCGTTTGTAATCGGTTTAAACAAAAGAAATGATAAACAAATAGGTTTTATGCCAACATACCCACAAGAAAAATGAGAGGGAAATAGAGACGAGATGGAAAAGATAACCACGAACCCAAGACACCAACTGATAAGGATTTAAAACATACGTTTTTAAGGGGTCATTTAAACCCTAAATCAACAAATTTTATATCTGTTACAACTTAAAATCGTTATTTTTCACATTTTAGGTGTTTTGGAAGTAAAATGCTTGAATGAAGCATATTTGGATGAAAAGGAGCAAAAACATGAATAAAATGGCAAAGTCAAGATCAAATGCCCTCCAGCAGACCTAACGGCGTCCCAATCAAAGGGCGACGCCATCCCTCATCAAGAAATCTGATCAAAATACAAGTGACGGCTCAAAACAAATTTTGGTTCTACAACCTGACGGCGTCACGCCTAAACTCTGGAAGGCGTCTCTCTCATTTTCTACACCAGACGCCCAAGAACCAATATCAGACGACGTCCTTCATGAAGAATTTCGGTGTCACACTAACCACCTGACGCCGTCCCAATGATGACTTGGCCCAGACGAAACCCTAATGAATGCGACGATGTCGTCACTAGCAAAAAGGTGGACGTCGCATTTGTAAATCTTTATATAAATTTGATTTTTACGTATTTGAAGAGGTAGAACTTTGGAGAGCAAACTCTAATTCAGTTGTAGTCCAACTTGCACAGTATTCTAGGGGTCCTATTTTACATCATAAGATAAGTTTGTCAATCCATATTATCATTATTTCTACCCCATGTTCAAGTGTATGTGTGTATGCTTGCTTAGTTAATATGAGTAGCTAAATTATCCTTGTGTTTTCTTAGATCTATGAAACCTAGTTATTAATTATTGTTAGGTTGTCTCTTGTCTTAATAGGTAGATGCTAGAGTAAGGAAAACTGGCTTTTTCTTTAATTTTTGCGAGCTTGAACATCCTAAATAGAAAAAAAAAAATTCTTAGGAGTGCACCTAGGCCATTCGTTGTGTTTATTGCGTAAGTTGTAGCTTAAGTATAATAGAGTATTCGGGGGAGATACTATTGTACTTGTCGATCCTGGATAGTCCAGAGGAGAGTTACAATTCATAAAACTAGGGAATTAGGCACCCCCGTGACCAAACAGAATACAACGCACCAATTAAGATGAGGATGTGACAATTCAACCGAATAATAAGAGATAACTAGGGAGTAAGAACATCTAAGTAAACACCTCTTTAATTATCATACGAGCACACTTCAATTAGCATAATCTATCCATAGTTCAAGTAGTTAATTAGTTAAGTAGTTTAATTAAAAGTAGTTAAAATTGGTAGAAGTACCACCCCCCACTCTTATACCTCGAGATATTTACCTTGCTTTCTAAAAAAACATAAAAAGACTAAAAAGAATCCCCCTCAACCTCACCTTCTCGTCAAACATCTCTTTCTAGCATTCATATTCCCCTAGAGAACAAATCACCCACTGGGCTTACCCCATACTACACTACAACGATTAGGTACACTGCCTAGAGGGTTGAAAAACTTTCTCATAGAAAAGGAAGCCTTTTCGACCCCGAACCCTGTTATCAAGTTTTTGGCGCCACTGCCGTGGAATAGAATAGCTAGTTAGATTTCTATCTCGTTTAGGTCTACTCGCTTGATTCCTATCAAGTGAGCTTTTTTTCTCTTTTTCATTAGCTTTCTTTTAGTCTATCCCTCTTCGTTATGTTTTTGTTCGTAATCTCATCACTTTTCATCATGGAAGGTGACAACCGCCCAACAAAGATCCACCACCACATCAACCACTTCCACTCAATCAAACATCACACGACCCGTCAAGAGGCCGTATTCTTAGTAAATACTCTAGACCGAGCCATGAAGGCTATAGGAACACCATTGAGCTCCCACTTCAAGCTCAAACAATGGCCCTGCGATCCGACACCATCCGGTTGGTGCAAAACGGATGTGCATTCCATGGACTTCATTCCGAAGATCCTAATTAGCATCTCAAGGATTTCCTAAAAATCATTGACTCCATTGAACTTGATCCTACCACACGCGAGACCACGTGCTTGCGTCTCTTCTAATTCTCTCTACGGGACCAAGCTAGTAATTGGCTTGAGCGACTTCCCGCAGGATCCATCTCAAGCTGGGATGATCTCACCACTCGTTTCCTCGCCTAATTTTTCCCACCGGGGAGAACTACCAAGCTATGGAATGACATATTGATGTTCCAACGACGTCAAGGAGAAACTCTCTACGAGGCGTGGAATTGATTCAAGGACTTACTCCATAAAGTCCCTCATCACAGCATTGATCTTTGGCTTCAAGTCCAAATATTTTACGATCATGTCAATCTCTCCACTAGGCAAACCATCGACCAAGCGACCGATGGTAATCTTAGGGAACTTACCGCGGAAGAGTCGTGGGGTACAATAGTAGACCTTGCCCTCTATGACAACGAATGTTGGAATGACCCCCTTGAGTTGCCTCAAAACCGTAAATGCAATCTCCTTGCCTCCCATTGACTCACAACCTTCCAATCGTAAGATGCTCGAACTTGAAGATCAAGTCAAATTCCTAATGAGTTCCTATGAGCTCCTAAACCTTCATGATAAGTAAACAAAATCACTTTACCTTGTGAATTATGTAGTGGTCTCCATGACACTCTTGATTGCACAAAACTCCCCAAACAAGCTTTTGCGGACTACGCACCCACGCATACCGACGGAGCGGGAGAGAAGTGGTACACTTTTAAGCCCGAGCAAAACAACCTAGGAAATTCCTACAACCCCTCGTGGAGAAATCACCCTAACCTCAGGTGGAGCCAAAGCTCAAACCCGCCCCAAAACAACTCCTCTAATCCACCAAATAGGTCCCAACCAAACCATACCTCCTACAACAATCCTCCAAACACCGGAACTTCCACTAATCTTGAGGGAATGGTATCCAAGTTTATGTAATCTCAAAGCTCGATTGACTAAGCTTGAAGCCGATTTCAAGAAAGCGACAAAGCGAGATGACAAACAAGCTCGACACCTCTTAAAAGCCTTCAATGATTGGGATGTAGGAGCACTCCCAGTGACACTATCAAGAAGCCGAAAGTGAATTCGATTTCATCGACTCCATGTTCTTGCTCACCAAGGGAGAGTGCATATCCATGCCCCTCGCACCCACAAGTCCATTCGGTCAACACCATCAATACGTGTTTCAAACAAACCATTCCAAAAGACAAAAAACCCAAGTTGACGGTCCATCCAACTCTTGAAACACCAACCAATCAAGAACCCAAACCTTCTCTAGAAGAGAAATTTAAGGATCTTTACCAAGAAAAACCGGTTCTTGAAGTCTTGACTCATGCGCCCTAGTATAATGCTTTGAAAGATAAATATGAGCAAGGACTAAAATTAGGAGAACGTGGGTCTGCGTTTGTGCAAAACAAATTACCTAAGAATTTAGATGATCCTGGGCTATTCATTCTTCCGTGTAGCATTGAAAATTCCAAAGCTTTCGACACATTAGCCGTTCTAGGGTCAAGCATCAACCTTCTTCCGTTGTCCCTCCATAAAAGCCTTAACCTAGGTAAGATAGAACCAACGGAAATGATCATAGGTTTAGCGGACGGTAGTGTTGCGTATCCGGTAGGAATAATGAAGGACATGGTAGTACATGTAGGTCGATTAACTCTTTTGGCGGATTTCCATGTGCTAGACATGAATAGGGACATGACATGCCCATTGTTAGTTGGAAGATGATTCTTAGCTACCGCTAGTGCCATAATCGATTGTAAGATGTCTAAGATAGTTGTAGGAGAAGGGAGTGCTAGGTCAATTTATGATTTCAAGAAGCATTCCTATTATAATGAGGATAAACAAATACCCCATAAGATCATGTTGGATAGGAGACCATCGAGATATGGACCTTGGACCAATAGAGAATTTGTAGGCCCTCAACGACCTTTCTATCTAGAAGAGACCTCGTGAGTAACTCGACTTTCAAGAACGACAATTGGCTAGGGACATTGAACCGAACCCATTCGAGGATACTTTAGTGTTTAGGAAGATGACCGAATTCCTAGGAACCTTGCCCATTAATCTTTGCATGAATTGGTGGAAAGTTGAAAGTAAGAAGCCTAGGTACAATTGGAATTGGGATAGGCCACCTAGTGATGGGAATGGAGAGTGGCACATTAGGATGACAATCTATGATCCCTACTAATAAAAATAAATCGTAAAAATTATAAAGTTACTAACATTATAAGGATAAGTAAAATTATCTTTGTGTTTTGTTAATAACAAATATAAAGTTATCATAAGTAAAATTATAAGGATACATGTTATTTTTGTAAAGCATTTACATATATAATCATTTAACATTAATTGTTGTAATAATTCATTTATTGTAATAGTTTATTAGGATGGGTACAAACCATAACCCATGACCCATACCCATGGAGCATATCCATAACCCATGGAGCTAACCCATGACCCATTGACTAGATGCATTGAATCTTCTAGATACATTGTATCTATTTGGATACCCATGGTCCAAAGCTATGACCCATGACCCATGATCCGTGACTCATAACCCATTTAGGAGGAGCGTCCTACGAATCCCTCAGTTTACACTCGACGGATCCCTCATGTAAAGGATCCGTGGGATCCGGGGAACATTAGTGATTTTTTGCCTATAAATAGTGAGCCATTTTTTCATTGTAACTCACCCCTCTTCTTAAAAACTCACTCATATACTATTCCTCTCTTCTAATCTCAGATCTCTTGATCTATATAGTAGTTCTTCTTTCTTTTGTTATGATTCTCATATAGGTCCTTCTCAAAGGCGAGATCACGATACTACAAATCATCCAAGTAAGGGGTCCTTGATTGATTTGTTCCTCCACAAGATTTCTGTAGCAAGATCTTATATTTCATATTTCACATAGTTGTTGTGTTATAGTTGTGTTGGCTTGGTCCTCCATGTTAAGGACTCGGTATTTAGCTTTGTACCGGAAAAAGTGTAAGCGACGTTGTGAAGGCTTCTCCGCCGAGTTGAAGGAGTTTGTTGACATAGTGCTTGAACTCTCAAGTAGGTGACTCGGGGAATGGAGTAGGGCAAGGAAGGTGTCCTTGTAGCCGAACCACTATAAATCGGTTGTGTCATTTGTGTTCTTTACTTTACTTACTTTCATTTCTTACATTAATTATTGCTCTATACTTTCTATCCATCCATATGAATTCACATAAGATCGAATCTAAAGTTTTTGAAACTAACTTAAAATCGGCAAAACTATTCAACTCCCCCTTTCTAGTTTTCCACAATTGGCATCAAGAGCTAGGTTTACAAAAGTTTTAAAGTAAATCGTATTTTAAAAACTTTTCGATCACAATGGGTTCTGAAAATTATAAAGAAGGGCAATCTATGCAACGACCTCCACTACTTGAAACAAATGGTTTTATTTATTGGAAAAATAGATTCGAAACTTATGTGAAGTCAAAAGATATTGATCTTTGGTACATCATTGTTGAAGGCGACTTTGAAGCCACTACAAAAGATGATAAAACCGGAAATCTAATAAACACACCTCATGATCAACTCTCTAATGATCAAAAGAAAAAGCTTTCCAAAAATAGTGAAGTTAAAATGGTTTTATACAATGCTTTACCCAAAAAGGAATTCGAAAGAATTTATATGCTTAAAACCTCTAAAGAAATTTGGAATTCTTTAGTTGTAACTCATCAAGGAAATCAACAAGTTAAAAACAATAAAATAGATTTGTTTGTTCAACAATATGAAAAATCTTCAATATCGGATGAGGATACTATAGATAATTCTTTTGCTAACTTTAATACTATAATTACAATATTACAAGCACTTGATGAGTCTTTCTCAGTAAGTAATCATGTTAGGAGATTTCTAAGGCACTTCCATCCAAGTGGAGATCAAAGGTGATGGCCATCGAAGAATCAAAGACCTATCAATCCTCACCTCGATGAGCTCATAGGCAATCTAAAGTCTATGAGCTTGTCCTCACTAAAGATTCGAAACCTCAAAAGAAAAGAAAGAGAAGCACAAATCTCTTGCCTTAAAAGCCAAGAAGGTCTCAGCGATGAAGAAAACTCTTCTTTGGATAGTGATGACGAAGAATATGCTATGGCGGTAAGGGTTTCAAAGTTCTTTAGAAAGCGAAGATATGTCAAACAACCATATGACGACAAGAAGGGGTTCCGGAAAGGCAAAGACGACAAGAAAGCAAGGGATGAACGCGTATATTTTTAACGTGGGAACCTAAATCACTTCATTAGTGAGTGTCCCAAACGTGACGAACAAAAGGCGTTTGTGAGTGGTTCGTGGGGAATGAGTGAGGAGGAGAAAGAAGAAATTTGTCTCATGGCAAATGACTCAAACGAGGTATGTCCCGAATCTCTCTATTATAGTAGCTCGTCATTAGATGATGATTCATTGCATCGTGAATATGATAAACTTTGCAAAATTAGTCTAAAAGTAATTAACAAAAATAAGATTTTGAAAAACAAAATGAACATTTATAAAAGGAAGTCATTGAGTTAAAAGGCAAATTAAAACGTTTAGAAAAAGGGAAGATAGCAAGTGGGGAATGTGAGCTTTGTGTTCAACTTCAAACACTAGTTAATAATCTTGATTCCAAGATTGCTAGAATGAATACTAATACTCTAAATACAATACTAGATAGTGTTAAAACAGTAAACAATCAAAAAGGTTTAGGTTTTCAGGAACATAATGCATCAATAAGCGAGAATAAAGAAACACAATTAGGTCAAAGCAAGCGAAAAATAGGCTACTGTAGTCATGGATCCCACGGATCCCTTGAAAAGGGAACCGTCTAGTGTAAATCCAGGGATCCGTGGGTCTGTAGATATAAACAATAGAGATAATGCGGCTAATTCATACGGAACCGACTTTGTTATCGTTAATAAGAAGAAACCAACCCGTTCATTGACAACCACCTCCACTAAAACAAAATCAAAGTTTTATGAGAAACAAAGGTCCATCATTTTCAAAACCAAACACATTTATAAGGAGACCTAATAATGTTTATCCGAGAAGTAACCATCATCAAATGGGATGGAATCCTAATGTACAAAATGACTTTCCATTTCAAAAATTTACACCATGGAATGCATTCTCACCTTTTTCATACATGTCTAACATGAATGAAATGTATAACACTAATGGACCCATGAACAAATGGGGACCAAACTTTCGAGTTAGTTGTTTTCTTAGGTGTACTTAAAGGTCGACCTAGATCCGGATGAATGGATCAAGGATAGCGGGTGCACGAGGCACATGAGCGGTAATAAAGACTTGTTTTCCACATACGAATCCTTGATGGAGGAATGTGGTATTTGGTAATAGCGAGAGCAAAATCATCGGTGAGGTATAATTTCTCTCAAATCTTTAACCATTAACGATGTGTGTCACGTGAAAACCTAAACTTCAACCTTCTAAGTATAGGACAAATATGTGATAAAAAGTGTAATGTACTTTTTAGTGAAATCGGTAGTAAAATACTGAAAAACGGTATCACTATAGGAAGAGGCATTAGAAAACATGGAGTATATGTCTCTAAAATCGGTAATGAACCTAAAGACAAACTTTGTCTTACTTCTATGGATGATACTTCGACCATATGGCATCGAATATTGGGTCATGCCAATATGCGATTTCTTCAATCGCTATCATCTAAAGAACTAGTAAGAGATCTACCAAAATTAAAATACGAACATCATTGTTGTGATGCTTGTAACGTAGGAAAGCAAGTCCATGCTAGGCACGAAGCTAAAAATATGGTCTCTAGTACTAAGTGTTTAGAACTACTTCACATGGATTTATTTGGTCCATCCGCTATTCAAAGTTATGGAGGTAACTACTATAATTCGGTTATGGTGGATGATTACTTTAGGTACACATGGACTAAGTTTCTAAAGAATAAAACTGAAACGTTCGATTACTTTGAAATATTAAGTAAGAAAATACAAAGACAATTAGGAAGTCCTATAGTATCTATTAGAACGGATCTTGGTAGGGAATTTGATAATGAAGTGCAATTTGGAGCTTTTTGTGATGCTTTGTAGAAAGATGAAGAGAGTTGAGAGGAGGTTCTTGAAAGAGAGTTGCTTAAACAAATGTAAGGTTAGATTCAAAGAAGCCACACCCCTTCCATGGATGGAAGGGGTATTTATAATTACACAATACCGACCTCCTATCGGCATGTGGATCGGGGCACGGTGGGTAAAGACCGTCCTTCCTCCACGGTGTTACACTACGCTAAACTAGGCTAATAACTAACTAATAAAGCGATAAATAACGTAACTAACGATTTGTCTGAGCTAACTTATGCTAGATAACACTTGGGGTGACCGACTTTTTACTATGGAATTTTCTAATTCTAACAATCTCCCCAAGGAGGTCACCCCATGTTTACATTTGAATCCTAGCATTCTATTCTTGACTTTGTTCTTGAGCTCGTAGACTTCAATTCTTCAATTCATAATCTTTGTGCTTAAGTAGTGCAACTTCAAAGTCCGAATGCTTTGTACTTTAAGTGGAGGCCTTTAAGCGATCCACATCTTTGATGATCTTTGAGCTTTCATTGAGATCATCGACCACATAAATCTACGGATCACCCTTTATTGTGTTGCCATCATGTGATGTTGTGACTTTTGGACCGACATGCTCACACCTTTGAATCATGACATCTTTCCATCGAGTAGCGGAAGCTTTCTTGGCCCATGATATTTGCGTGGTGTGTGAAGCATATTATAAAAATATCGAGCCGGGTTATGTAGATATGCACCGGTCATGATTTCTTCAATTAAGTGTGGATCTTTGTGAGCATGCGGCTTTGGATTGACTCCTCAATTACGATCGATTGCACCCATCGGGTGTACACATGCTACAATGATTAACAATAAATCGCACGAAAGTGTCTTTGATCACTTCGTTGAATTGAGTACACGCCCACGGTTCCCCGTTGATCGATACAAATCTTGCTGTGATCGTATAATTTGAAGAATCTCCTTGACGGGGTTTCGCATCATTCTAGCCGTTCTCAAACCGGGCGTCTCAAAGAAGACAACACGGGTGAGTGAACCAACAAATTGAGATTTCTTGATTGATGAAAATGATTTGAAAAACAATCGCGTATTGCATAAGATAAAGAGTTTTGCAATACGACGAAGGTTTTATGAGAAAGATCAATTTTCAATCAAAAATACCTTTTGTATTTGAAAAGAGTACACATTCGAAGTGCAAGAGAAAAGAAGATTTGCACATCGAACGCTTTTTCCAAAAGTATTTTTACAATCAGAGATACTTTTTGTGTTTGAAAACATAAGTACACATTCGACGTGCTAGAGAAAAGAAGGTTTGCACATCGAACGGTTTTTCCTAAAGTATTCGTCAATTCCATTCCTAGACCAAGGTTGATTCAAGAGTGAATCGCCCCATCGTTTCTATCCAGTTGTCACAAGCTTGATCTTTAGAAAAGATCTCACATGTCACCCACCAAGAGCTTGTTTGATGTTGGCTCTAGAAGGATTTCCATCTTCATCGTGAATATTTAACATATCACTCGGATGTTCTGGCAATACCACAAGGATAATGCGTAGGACTCTTAATATATTCTTACTTTCCACATTGTGTGAAACAGCAAGTCTTCATTAATTTAGTGTCCTAATGAGATATTGTGGATGATCTCTTGGCTCTAGACTCAATCGATGCATTTGGTTCCTATCTTGGGAGACTAGGGAGGGTCTCCTTCTTCAATATCAACAAACTCTAGAGAAAGTCGATAGATAATGTCGGTTCCCGTGAGAATGAAACAAGTCCTTTTAAGAGGAACTTGAGTGGTTTGGGAAGTTGTAGTGCGGTGCGTCCTTTGGGTCCATGACGTCTTGTCTTCAATACCGGTGTTGCCTTAGTAACCACCGGTAGCATATGTATTGAACCCGGTTTACGCCCTAAGGTTGAATTATTGGAGGCTATTTCTTTTCACCCTTTTCACATTCATTTCTTTTCATTCTTCAACCCCTTGATTGCTTACCGAGATTTCATAACTAGAACCTTGTTGGGTTTATTCGAGATCTAGCTCTGTCTCGATCGGCACTCTTCCCATATCTCATTTTTCTCCTTTTTTTTCATCATACCTAAGGACTTCTACACTATCTAGTGGATTGTCCCTGGGTAGATCCCTCCGGTTCTGACGGATCGTGGGAACTAATACCTAACCTCACCATCCTTATAACTCCATACATAAAGTAAAATGGTTAGTCTTTTGGTACAGTTCATTCCTTCTCGAAACCAATTGAAAAATCATTTGGAGAAACAATCAAGGTACTTGTGATACGAGATCAAAGCATTTTGTACCTTAATAGGTTTGATCATTTAGAAAACCTCCCCCTCAACATGTGTATATGATTTAGAAATTGTTTAGCACACGGAGACAAGAGGACTTTGAAATATTTTCTTTGATCACAATTTTCATAGAAAAAGCCATTTGATTTTCTTTGGTAAATTCTCCCCCTCAATATGTGCATAGGATATTTGAAAACATTTTATCACATAGAGGCAAGAGTTAATTTGAAGCACATCCACAATCACAAGAGCCATTAAGAAACCATTTGAAAACTCAATCAAGGTACTTTATGTTAAAACATATGACTTTTGTACCTCGATAGTTATGCTCCCCTCGATATGTGCTTGATTTGAAAGCGTTTAGCACATATGAAAGCGACTGAACAATTGAATCAAAGCGATCATCATTTATTAAATTTCATATTAAATCACAAATTCTCCCCGATCAAAATATCAAACCCTTTGAGATTTTGGATCCCAAGTGATTTAATGAGGTTTAGAAAACATGGGAGAAAATGCACTGGTTTAAATACTCATCTTGTTTTGGATAAATCCTCGTCCTCAACATGTGCATCGTGTATTTGAAATCGTTTGGCACATGGAGGCAGGAGTGCCTATAAAGGACTAAAACAGATTTGAGATTTAAATCACGATCTCCCGATCAAAATATCAAACCATTTGAGATTTGTGATCCCGAATGATTTAAATCATTTAGAAAATTTTAGGGGAAAGACGTGGCAAGATTTAATTTTTTGAAATTGACTGAGATGGACCAATTATAGACATTAAAGATTGTTAGTGTCAGGTATGATAATTTTTAAACGATCTTTAAGTAAAATAAAACAATTTCACAATCAAACAAGAACAGAAAAAAATTCATTTTGAAAGACCTTGATTCAAAAGAAAAAAATCATACCATGACATAACATTAAATCTTTAGATCACCACATTATAACGTACAAAACGGAACTTTTGTGAAGAAATATCATTTGAGAATAATTTATTTTAAATCACTCTCCCCCTCAATCCATGACAGTAGTCGATGATTGAGTGACTTATGTTTTGATAAAATTAAGTCCGGTGGTTTTCAAAATTTAGTCCAATTTATTTTCAAAACAATATTTTACCATTTTCAAAACAATATTTTCAAAGTTTTAGAAAAATGGTTTCATCACTATTATCCCTGCACAAAGATACGTTAGTGGTTGAGAAGCTTTTGTTGTTGTTGCTGAGGGTTGGAAGAAAAACCGTCTGCAAATGCAGTGAGACTTCTTACGTTGCATTTAATGCCAATCGAGGTCAAATTAAGCTCCGTTTCTTCAATCACTTAGAAGAAAACCATCTGGCGATGCGATGACACCTCTTACGTTGCATTTATGCCAACTCTCCATTGAAGTCCAATTAAGCTCCGTTTCTTCATTTGTCAACCCAAGATATAGTTACCCTTTCCTTTCGGCATCCAATCATCTTCAATTATGGGATCCGGATCGGGAACATTCTTATAACCAATATACATGCATACGTTAGTGAACACACAAACAGATATATGGTGGTCGACATCACCCATAACAGCAATCGACTAATTAAAGTCAATTCAACATAACAATCAGATCATATAAGGCATGGGCTTTATGTGTTAATCAAACTCTAATCATCTAAACCTAACAATCATATACTAGGCACCTAGTCCTTCAACGTAGGTTAACATCATTTTTCAGTTAAGCATTTAGGATAGTTAGATAATCTCGTTAGATGATATAGATTTAAAAACATTCTCCCCCTCAATCAATGACTCATTTTCTAAAAAGATTAAAAGCGCTGAAGTCATTGATTGAGTTTTCAATTTTTACGAAAACTCTGAAACTGATTGAATTAACAAGCAACTCATTTTCCACCATTTTGAAATACAACAAATATTTTTCTGAAGAATTTATAGAAGGAAAAACATTTGTGTAGGAACAGCAGTCCTTCGACATACTTTCCTCATTTTGTTTTAGGAAAAGTGCACGAAATATTTGAAAAATGTTTAAGCGTAGCACTTTCCTTCTTTGAAAAAACGGGTTGCTATCTGAAATAATAGCAAACCATAATTTTGAAGAGCGGGTTACAGTCTGAAGTAACTGCAAGCCATAGTTTGTGACATGTTTAGAAAAGAATATTTACACCTCCTGCTCGAACTTCATCTAAAGTCCCGTGCCATTATTGAATGACATTTCTAAGACCGTAGATGTTATCGATACGGAAGACATGTCTTAGAAAAACAATATTTTGGTCTTTTCAAATTTTACGATTTTATGGCTTTTTATTGGTTTTATTTTGTATTTTGTTTTCGGATAAATATTTACAAAGATAGAATAGATGATATAGTTAAAGAAGATGATGATATGAGTGTAGAGATAAGGATATCGAAGCGACCCGTTGTAGAAGATAGAAGTCATCATCCATAAACATTCACCACCAAAGCTTCCAAGGCTCTTGAATCGAAGAAAGAAATTGAACCAAGCTGAAAGTGAGACTTTGGCGACTTCCCCAAGCCGAAAATCCTTTAGGTGAGCGATTGAAGCTCTATTTCAAGCTTGCCTTAGCCGGTGCACAAAGAAGCACACCATTATCATAAATCCATTGCTCCTTTCAAGAGTAATCACCATGATTCTTCGTTTGAGGTTATATCATCAACAAGAACAACAACGTATCATCCACACATAAATAACTCTTCTCAAATTTCATTACCACTAAAGTGCGAAGCAATGCATCCAACGAGTTGTCAAGAGAACACTTCCCCAAGTAGATGAATTGATGCGGTCAATCTCTTAGACTAGAGCTCGCGAACCGAATACACATGCCGAAGACAAAGAAACTTATACCATCGAATTAGCGATTAAGTCCAATAGCCAAAGAATAACCCCGATGTATACTTTTCTATCCCCCGAAGAAATGAAGTCTCGGAAAGCAATGAAGGGTTGAAGAATGAAAAGAAATGAATATGAAAAGGTGAAAAGAAATAGCCTCAATAATTCAACCTTAGGCGTAATCCGGGTTCAATACATATGTTACTAGTGTTTACTAAGGTAACACTAGTATTGAAGACAAGGCGTCATGGACCCAAAGTGGCGCCTTGCACTAAACTTCCCAAGCCACTCAAGTTCCTCTTAAAAGGGCTTGTTTCATTCTCACGGGAACCGACATAATCTATCGACTTTCTCTTGAGATTGTTGATATTGAAGAAGGAGACCTCTCCTAGTCTCCGTCACAGAACCAAATGTGCGCGATTGAGTCTAGAGCCAAGAGATCATCCACAATATCTCATTAGGACACTAAATTAATGAAGACTTGCTATTTCACACAATGTGGAAAGTAAGATTATATTAAGAGTCCTACGCATTATCCTTGTGGTATTGCCGAACATCCGAGTGATATGAAAATATTCACGATGAAGATGGAAATCATACAGAGCCAACATCAAACAAGCTCTTGGTGGGTGACATGTGAAATCTTGCAAAGATCAAGCTTGTGACAAGCGGATAGAAAGCGATGGGGCAATTCAATCTTGAATCAACCTTGGTCCGGGAATGGAATTAGCGAATACTTTTGGAAAAACCGTTCGGTGTGCAAATCTTCTTTTCTCTTGCACATCGAATGTGTATTCATATTTCAAATTCAAAAGTATATCGATTGAAAAATACTTTTAGAAAAACCGATTCGATGTGCGAATCTCTTCTTTTCAGCTAGCACGTCGAATGTGTACTCATTCTCTAATACAAAAAGTATTTTGATTGAAAATTGATCTTTCTCATAAAACCTTTCGTCGTATTGCAAAACTCTTTCTTCAAGCAATACGCGATTGTTTTTCAAATCATTTTCATCAATCGGTGAATCTCAATTTCTTGGTTCACTCACTCCGTGTTGTCTTCTTTGAGGCGCTCCGGTTTGAGAACGACTAGAACATTCGCGAAACCACATCGAGGAGATTCTTAGGAATCCTACCGATCACGAGCGGTACTTGTCTTGATCAGCTGGGAACCGTGGGCCGTGTACCTCAATTCAACGAAAGTGATCAAAGACACTTCGTGCGATTTACATTAGCTGTCAGATGCGGTACACCCCGACCGCCCGACGATTGCGGTGATCGAAATTGAAGAGTCAATCCAAAGCCGCATGCTCACGGCATCCACACTTAATTTGAAGAAATCATGATGGTGCATATCTACATAACTGGCTCGATATTTCATACTATGCTTCGCTTATTCTTTGCAAATATCATGAACCGAGAAGGCTTCCGCTACTCGATGGAAAGATGTCATGATTCAAAAGTGTGAGCATGTCGGTCCAAAAGTCACAACATCACATGATGGCAACACAATAAAGGGTGATCCAGAGATTTCTTGTGGTGATGGTCTCAAAGAAAGCTCGAAGATCATCAAAGATGTGGATCCAGTTAAAGGCCTCCACTTAAAGTACAAAGCATTGGGACTTTGAAGTTGCACTACTTAAGCACAAAGATTGCGGAATTGAAGAATTGAAGTCTACGAGCTCAAGAACAAAGTCAAGAATAGAATGCTAGGATTGAAATGTAAAACATGGGGTGACCTCCTTAGGGAGATTGTTAGGAATTAGAAAATTCCATAGTAAAGAGTCGGTCACCCCAAGTGTTATCTAGCATAAGTTAGCTCGTAGACAAATCGTTAATTCGTTATTTATTGTTTTATTAGTTAGTTATTAACCTAGTTTAGCGTAGTGTAACACCGTGGAGGAAGGACGGGTCTTTACCATCTGTATCCACGATCCACGAGCCGATAGGAGGTCGTTGTGTGCGTAGTATAAATACCCTTCCATCCATGGAAGGGTGGTGCTCTCATTTTAATCTAATCTTTCCTTTGTGTAAACCTCTAGCAAGAACACCCTCTCTCTCTACTAACTCTCTAACTATGGCAAACATGTATTTTGATCATCCAAGACCACCCGAATCATCAACACAATAAAAATAACGATCCTACAAGTCTCCACCTAAGATCACCCTATGGGAACTTCTTAAGACTCCAAAAACTTCCAATCCAAAAGAACTAGTCTATTTAACACCACCAATATCTCCAAACAAACCTTACAAAGATCTTGCAACTTCACCACCTTTAGCTCCCATTATCTTACAACAACATCTAGGTTCATATATTCCACCACTTACCAAAATAATGGACTTTGATCCATATTTTCCAACTTTTCCACCACATATTCCGCCTTCCACAAATCAAACTTACTCGGAAACCATCCACACACAATACCCACACCATTTACATTGTGAGCATTGCCAATCCACTAGGGAACTTGCAATGGAAATTAGAGACAAGATGCGATTCATACTTAACCACATCCTTGATCGCATCAACATCATCACTCATCAAAACTTCCATAATTAACCTTATGCAAGCCTGGAAGTAATGATATTACTATTTTCCCTATTTTTTTCTTTTGAGTCATTTTAAATAACAAACCTTGTTCTTAGTTTTTACATGTTTGTATGTGGCCTATATACCACTACACTTCGTCTTTTTATTACAAGGCTTTGTTTACATATCTTGGCTCTCCATCTTGTTTCTCGTCAAATATAAGATTATATTGCATGTTACTACTAACTTTTTCTTTGTAGGTATTATATTTTCTCACTTGACGCCCTATTCTAGGGGGGGCTACTGTAAAACCCTAAAATCGTAAACGCGTTAAATGACCATAATGCCCTCAATCAATAATCCGTAACATAAAACGAGCTTGTTGATAACGTTGGACATTTAATTATAATGGTTACACAATACATTGAAAATAAAAGTTACATTTAATTCACAAATGTATATGACACATTAAAATTTTACATGTACCATCTACTAGACTAAATAAATAAATGTGACATGTTAATTTTAGCAAGTAAAATAAATTTGTGATTTGGTCTTTTAACTCCTTTAATTCGGCAAGAAGAAAACGCCTAGGCCCCATAATTTTCTCCTAAATTAACTCACTACATCACATTATATTCTTTCCAAGTCTCATTCAAAAACACATCTCACTAAAACCCTAATAAAAGTGACGGCATAAAAGTTTTCTCCTCCATATTTTCTGTCGACAAAAGCAGTCCAAAGAAAGGGGTTGTACGTGTGATATAAAGGGGCTGAATTCGCGTGTCGTATCGAAGGCTGTTTGGCTTTGGTGTCGGGTAATTACTGGTTGTTGTTGTCTTGGTCTTTAGAAGCACAAAGAGTGCTTGGTTCATTTGTTTGATCATTGTGTCCTCATCGTTGTGTCACGCTTTAAGGTATACTCCTTGAACTCGTTTTTTTCCCCTTTCATCTATTGAATCTGGTCGTGACATGGGTTAGCCATGCGCTTGGTTTTATTCACATAAACATGTTAAAACTAATCTAATATATTGCTACATAAATCAGGAGTCAAGCACTATAATTATATCAATGAAGAGTATAAACCTGATCATATATATGTTCCATACGCATGGTTCTTGTTCATTCTTATAACCTGATGTTAAAAGGGTATGGGCTTGTCTAAAATGGTGCTACATAAAGCGAATATACATGACTAGATAGATATATATATATATATATATATATATATATATATATATATATATATATATATATATATATATATATATTCGTCCCCTTTAATTGCTTTTGAAAATAGCATGTGCATGCCTTTTGCTACTAAATTTTCACATGAAATATTAAGCCTAAACTACGTAAATCACGTGTATATTATTGTGTGTGTTGTGTAATTGGAGGCATGGGTATCTTGGCTAATGAACATGTGTAACTTAGGTGTATTTTGGTCTTGTTTGGTTTCTGTCTAATTGGATTTAGCGCTACCAAGGATGATTAAAAACATGTAGGTTAAAGTTATAAACCATAACCTGGCTGCTAGTTTAACAAATGGGTTAGTTCGTTGATCGTGGTTTTGTGTGTGTGTTTAGCCTTGTTGAATCTGACGTTAAAATTCATATTGGAATGCATGAGTTGGAGTGGTGTCATGATTTGGGTGAACATAGCAGCATATGGGTCGAATACAAAGTAACTAGTGATTTGATATGGAGTCATGCGTATATTGGACTTGTGATGTGTAGGCGTGTGGTTTTTAACAAGTAAAAGAGTCATATAAATGTAATATAAATACGTATGAAATGTGTCTCATGGGGTGAGTTTGAGGGCGATCGCGGGAAAATTGGTTGGGTTATTCGGTGTTCCGAAAGCATGACGGGATAGTCGAGCCGGGGGTTAATCATAATATGTGTTTACTTGGTCGTAAATGTTAATCATATGGTCCGCGAGCGAGCTTAAAGATGATCGATCATAATGTTGAACATGGTTCTTTCAATTCATACTAAACGTGCATGAAATTTTAACAACATAATACTTTAAGTTTAATTACAATATAAACCTTACAATTTGAGATATTTACCATGTAAACCTTATACTTTAAATAATGATCTAATAATTATCATACGAACCTTAATCTATGTAGATTCATTGAAGAAAGGGTGACGTTTTTTTGGCTTAAAGTGAACCGTAATTACGAGCATTCGGTGAGTTTTCATGTGCTTTTAAATTGGGTTGCACTTTATTCGAAATAGTATCATGCAAACTTGTTTAAATGATCGTTATTTGCTACGATAATAAGCGAATGTTGAGAAATATGTTATATGTACATGATGAGATATATAAATGTTGGGTTATAAATCGTGAACCGTATAAATGTTTAATTGTGAATCGTGGAAATAAAAAAAGTTGGAACCGTTGAACCAAACGGAAATAAAGAAAGTTGGAACCGTTGAACCGAACGGAAATAAAGAAAGTTGGAACCGTTAAACCGAACGGAAAATAATGAATAGTTGGTATATATGGTTTTGGTGATATGTGTTGAATCGTTGATTTTGTTGACTGTTGATAAGTATTGAGAATATGTGATCACTGAATAGTAATTAAATGATATTTGAGTGAATTGCATGATTGTTTTACAAGTTTGATGTTATTGGAAAAGTGTTTGATATTATAAGAATTGTTTTATACGTGAAAACCATGAATTCTCACTAGGCCTTTGGCTGACCCAAAACTCATTTAAAATTTGTGCAACCCAGATGAGCTGCTTAGGAATCAGGAGATTATTTGAGATTAACAATGAGTAGAAGCTTCCGCTGATATAAGGTAAATTTGAGGTTTTTAATGCTCCGATAAGGCGGGGTGTTACAGTTGGCATCAGAGACATAGGTTTAAGTGAATTAGGTTTTAGGAACCTAGTCTTAAACCCATATTAGGTATTTAAGTTGCAAAAGTAGTTGATAGTTAGTAATAACTAGGCTCATTAAAGATAAAGAGTAATAGTTGTATTTTGACATGAATTATATGCCTTTATATAGACAGATACGTTGGCCTCTTAGATCTCTTATGGACTTCAATTAAAATGGCACAGAGAAATGGAAGGAAAAGGTGGTGGTGGCTCCAAGATAAATCCAACAAAGAACCAAGATGTGCTGTTACCAAAGGAGAACTAAGTAACGAAATCATAAGAATTATGTCGAACACATGCCCACTATTCGGCTAAAAGTCAAGAAAATTTTAGGAAGGCGAAGAAGCTAGGAAAGCTGCAGAAGAGGTGAGAAAAGAAAAAGTCAAATGAAGATCTTTGGGAGGAGGAGAAAAGCAATGGAAGATAAGAGGGTGCAGAGGAGCGGAAAAGAAAAGAAAGGTCGAACAAGATAGGAAAACGCAGAAGATCCGAGAGACTAAGAAACGAAGAAGCCCGAGAGACGGATGTAGCTACAAATCCTTCTTAAATTGCAAACCGATGAATTTCATGGAGATAGCGACTGTGATTGTCACCAATGGTTAAAGGAGATAGAGGACATCTTTGAAATTCTTGAATGCTCACGTGGACAAAGGGTGAAGTATGCATCCCATTTGCTTAAAGGAGAAGCGACATTGGTGGAATATGATCAAGATCGCTCATGGTAATGAAGTCGTGAGTGCTATGACATGGGAACAATTTGAAGAGTTGGTCATGGAAAATTATTGTCCCCAAGTTGATGGATAAGCTTGAGGAGGAATTTTGAAGTCGCAATGAATGATATGACGATTAAAAATACGGAAAAGTTTAATGAAAAGGCAAGATTTTCAAAATATCGGGTAGCTATTGAGGAAAGAAGAATCAAACGATACATATGCGGTTTAAAAGTCTGGAATTAGGGGTCCGGTTCAACAAGCTCGACCGCAACTTTTCAAGAAGCGGTAGAGCTTGATTTAATGATAGAAAAGGAAAATAACCGAAGCCTAGAGGAAGGAGGAGATAACAAAAGAAAGAGAGAGTCGGGATGAAGACGTGAAAAGATCAAAATCAATGGTGGGAAAGTAGAGGATGTTGGGAGTATAAACCATGTACCATATGCAAGAAAACCCATAAGGGGAAATGTTGGCATGAGGATTGTCGTAATTGTAGGAAACAGGACATGCAACAAAGGACGTAAAAGTGATTAGGTTTGTTTTAGATGTAAGAAACCGGGGCACAAGATCGTGATTGTCTGAATGGAAGCTCTCGATCCACAAGAGAAAGCGGGATATGGAGGCAAGCGAGGGAGTACAAGGATACTCAACCACGAAGGCGATGGGAAGAGTTTTTCAACTAACAATGAGAAGACTTAAGATACTCCATATTAGAAAGAATATAATAAAGAAGCATGTGACACCTAATAGTACCCTTCAGTTCTTAGGAATTATGAATTTTGATGTTTTGGAATTATTAAGTTTGGTTTATTTTCGATGGGATTATGCTTCTAAGTTGGATTGCATACATTATTGGTTGTTTTTTTTGAATTTTAGTTGCATAATAAAGTTTAAAGTATTGAACGAATATGATGTTATAACAAAGTGCCCATGACTGATTTTTGTTTTAAATTTCAAGGACGAAATTTTTTTTTTAGAGGGGAAGAGTTGTAAAACCCTAAAATCGTAAACGCGTTAAATGACCATAATGCCCTCAATCAATAATCCGTAACATAAAATGAGCTTGTTAATAATGTTGGACATTTAATTATAATGGTTACACAATACATTGAAAATAAAAGTTACATTTAATTCACAAATGAATATGACACATTAAATTTTAGCAAGTAAAATAAATGTGACATGTTAATTTTAGCAAGTAAAATAAATTTGTGATTTGGTCTTTTAACTCCTTTAATTCGGCAAGAAAAAAACGCCTAGGCCCCATAATTTTCTCCTAAATTAACTCACTACATCACATTATATTCTTTCCAAGTCTCATTCAAAAACACGTCTCACTAAACGCCTAATAAAAGTGACGGCAAAAAAGTTTTCTCCTCCATATTTTACGTCGACAAAAGCGGTCAAAGAAAGGGTTGTACGTGTGATATAAAGGAAATTGAATTCGCGTGTCGATCAAGGTTTGTTTGGCTTTGGTGTCGGGTAATTCTTGGTCGATGTTGTCGTGGTCTTTAGAAGCACAAAGAGTGCTTGGTTCATTTGTTTGATCATTGTGTCCTCATCGTTGTGTCACGCTTTAAGGTATACTCCATGAACTCGTTTTTTTTCCCCTTTCATCTATTGAATCTGGTCGTGACATGGGTTAGCCATGCGCTTGGTTTTATTCACATAAACATGTTAAAACTAATCTAATATATTGCTACATAAATCAGGAGTCAAGCACTATAATTATATCAATGAAGAGTATAAACCTGATCATATATATGTTCCATACGCATGGTTCTTGTTCATTCTTATAACCTGATGTTAAAAAGGGTATGGGCTTGTCTAAAATGGTGCTACATAAAACGAATATACATGACTAGATATATATATAAAAAATTCTGGTCCCCTTTAATTCTGTTTTATAAATAGCATGTGCATGCCTTTTGCTACTAAATTGTCACATGAAATATTAAGCCTAAACTACGTAAATCACGTGTATATTATTGTGTGTGTTGTGTAATTGGAGGCATGGGTATCTTGGCTAATGAACATGTGTAACTTAGGTGTGTTTTGGTCTTGTTTGGTTTCTGTCTAATTGGATTTAGCGCTACCAAGGATGATTAAAAACATGTAGGTTAAAGTTATAAACCATAACCTGGCTGCTAGTTTAACAAATGGGTTAGTTCGTTGATCGTGGTTTTGTGTGTGTGTTTGTCCTTGTTGAATCTGACGTTAAAATTCATATTGGAATGCATGAGTTGGAGTGGTGTCGTGATTTGGGTGAACATAGCAGCATATGGGTCGAATGCAAAGTAACTAGTGATTTGATATGGAGTCATGCGTATATTGGACTTGTGATGTGTAGGCGTGTGGTTTTTAACAAGTAAAAGAGTCATATAAATGTAATATAAATACGTATGAAATGTGTCTCGTGGGGTGAGTTTGAGGCGATCGCGGGAAAATTGGTTGGGTTATTCGATTGTTCAAAGCATGACGGGATAGTCGGTAGGGGTTAATCATAATATGTGTTTACTTGGTCGTAAATGTTAATCATATGGTCCGCGAGCGAGCTTAAAGATGATCGATCATAATGTTGAACATGGTTCTTTCAATTCATACTAAACGTGCATGAAATTTTAACAACATAATACTTTAAGTTTAATTACAATATAAACCTTACAATTTGAGATATTTACCATGTAAACCTTATACTTTAAATAATGATCTAATAATTATCATACGAACCTTAATCTATGTAGATTCATTGAAGAAAGGGTGACGTTTTTTTTTGGCTTAAAGTGAACTGTAATTCTAAGCATTCAGGTGAGTTTTCATGTGCTTTTTAAATTGGGTTGCACTTTATTCGAAATAGTATCATGCAAACTTGTTTAAATGATCGTTATTTGCTACGATAATAAGCGAATGTTGAGAAATATGCTATATGTACATGATGAGATATATAAATGTTGGGTTATAAATCGTGAACCGTATAAATGTTTAATTGTGAATCGTGGAAATAAAGAAAGTTGGAACCGTTGAACCGAACGGAAATAAAGAAAGTTGGAACCGTTGAACCAAACGGAAAATAATGAATAGTTGGTATATATGGTTTTGGTGATATGTGTTGAATCGTTGATTTTGTTGACTGTTGATAAGTATTGAGAATATGTGATCACTGAATAGTAATTAAATGATATTTGAGCGAATTGCATGATTGTTTTACAAGTTTGATGTTATTGGAAAAGTGTTTGATATTATAAGAATTTTTTATCGTGAAAACCATGAATTCTCACTAGGCCTTTGGTGACCCAAAACTCTTTTAAAATTTGTGCAACCCGGATGAGCCGCTTAGGAATCGTGAGATTATTTGAGATTGACAATGAGTAGAAGCTTCCGCTGATATAAGGTAAATTTGAGGTTTTTAATGCTCCGATAAGGCGGGGTGTTACAGCTACCGTCAAGGGGGAGTTAGTACTTCGTGGATTATACCATTTTTTTTCCACACTTTATTTCTCGGTAGGTTTGCTTTTTGTTTCGACAAAAAGGGGGAGAAGAAGTAAAACTTATGCTTTCAAAACATACATCTAATCTTAAGTTTTACTCATCATAACATTATGTTTTGTCATCAACAAAAAGGGGGAGATTGTTAATACAAATAAATCGTAAAAACGTTTATTCATATTTAGCGATCTCTTTGTGTTTTGTTGATAACAAATATAAAGTTATCATAAGTAAAATTATAAGGATACACGTAATTTTTGTAAAGCATTTACATATATAATCATTTAACATTAATTGTTGTAATAATTCATTTATTGTAATAGTTTATTAGGATCGGTAAAAATCATAACCCATGACCAATACCCATGGAGCATATCCATAACCCATGGAGCTAACTCATGACCCATTGACTAGATGCATTGAATCTTCTAGATACATTGTATCTATTTGGATACCCATGGTCCAAAGTCTATGACGTATGACCCATGATCCATGACCTATAACCCATTTAGGAGGAGCGTCCTACGGATCTCTCAGTTTACACTGAACGGACCCCTCATGTAAGGGATCCGTGGGATCTGGGGAACAGTAGTGATTTTTTGCCTATAAATAGTGAGCCATTTCTTCATTGTAACTTACCCCTCTTCTTACAAACTCTCTCATATACTATTCCTCTCTTCTAATCTCAGATCTCTTGATCTATATAGTAGTTCTTCTTTCTTTTTTTGTGATTCTTATATAGGTCCTTCTCAAAGGCGAGAGCACTAGATACTACAAGTCATCCAAGCAAGGGGACCTTGATTGATTTTTTCCTCCACAAGATTTCTATAGCAAGATCTTGTATTTCATATTTCACATAGTTGTTGTGTTATAGTTGTGTTGGTTTGGTCCTCCGTGTTAAAGACTCGGTATTTAGCATTGTACCAGAAAAAGTGTAAGCGACGTTGTGAAGGCTTCTCTGCCGAGTTGAAGGAGTTTGTTGACATAGTGCTTGAACTCTCGAGTAGGTGTCTCGGGGAGTGGAGTAGGGCAAGGAAGGTGTCCTTGTAGCCGAACCACTATAAATCGGTTGTGTCATTTCTATTCTTTACTTTACTTACTTTCATTGCTTACATTACTTATTGCTTTCTACTTTCTATCCATCCATATGAATTCACATAAGATCGAATATAAAGTTTTTGAAACTAACTTAAAATCGGCAAAACTATTCAACCCCCCTTCTAGTTTTCCACAATCCCAATGGTGAGAAGTTTGAAAAGGCATACCGGACTAAGCGTACTAAGAGAAAATTAAAAGATAAGTTTGATCCCACCGAGATCCTTGAGGATAAACTCACTCACCTAAGTACGTAGGAGCACGACTTCGAGTCTAGCTACAAGAATCATAAATAAAGAAACATGGGAGGAAACCCATGTTTAATTGTTTGCTTGTTTTGTTTTTCAATTTTGTTTGTGTGTTTATATATCTTTTTCTTTGTTGTTTATTCTCATGTTAGACTTTGTGAAAATGCTTTATTTTGTTTTCAACCTTGTCTTAATTGCATATAAAGGTATTTTACAAAAAGATAAGTGTAGGAAAGATCATATATGTTTTTAAGAACAAGAACATGAGATTAACAATAATTGAAATTGTATATATTTGTGTGTTTGTTAGAGCCAAATGCTTGTATCGAGTCATAATGGATGTTTTGCAGGAGTTTTCTAGGTTTTAATGAGGTAATTTTTTCAGAATTTTTCCAGAAAAACACATCAGACCATTTTTTGTCAAGATTAACACCTGACGACGTCAGGCAATGTGGAAACATAATGTCAGTTTCGTTTTCTGTGTAACTTGAAATTTTTGGAAATTCCCGTTTCTTAATTTTCCAGAAAAAACTGCAAACATCCATTCCACAAGCATTATATCTTACTCGCTTTCTAGTTTACTTGTGTGTCATTTATAGTTTTACCGCTGATTTTACGCGATGTGTCGTTTTGTTTTCTTATAAGTGTGCAGGTTATATTAGACAATAAGAAGAAACACATATTGGAAGCAACACTTATTACTCATTCATTCTTCTTGGAGGAGGATTTAACCGTAACTTCATACATATCCTATCGAGCTAATCAGGGGAGTACTAGTTTCTTTCTCTTTTAACTCACCTTCCTTTATCATAACTTTGATACTTTCGGGGAAAATTGGGGACAATGTTCAGTTTAAGTGTAAGGAGAGAGAATAAAACGGGAACTTAGAAACTATTCACTCACTTGATTATTTGTCTTGTCCTTGGTAAATTGTGTAATAAACTATGAGAAATATTTGTTAGGGCAATTTTACCACCAAATTTATTTATTTTTTATGGCATTTACAAGTTAAAATTTAGTCTTAATAAAGTGTCTCATGGATAGGAATTATATGACTAGCACAAAAAATCGTTTACCACTTAAATTCCACCCCAAAAATGTGAGGTTCGCCCCTAGATCTTTAGAAATAAAAGCATTCACCCTTAATGCTTAGTGAGTGTACATGTAGTATAATAGATTCTAGAACTTGTTTTGTGATGCATTCCGAGATCGCTAGTGAGACTTCATTCGTGTAGTTAGGATTAACTAAATGATAAGAGGCATTAGAATAACCCTTGTTTTATTCTCTCTCCTTACACTTAAACTGCACATTGTCCCCAATTTTCCCCGAAAGTATCAAAGTTAACCCACGCCCTTGAGATGTACTCATCTTTAGTACACGATACCCCTAGTTAACCCCTCAGAGCCTATCCTTTTCGCGGTTCTCGTGATGTTTCGGTTTTCCAAAATATCAATGAAGAGCATTGTTTACAATCCACCCCCAAATGTTACACCCAAATCGCCTTAGCCTACCTTGTATGCACTCATCTTTAGTGCATTATTGTTATCATTACTAAACCCTTAGTTCAGTTATCTAGTTATTTTCATGGTTGCTAAGTCGAGTCATATCATTTGTATACAGTTTTGGACGATTGGGACGATTGGGTTAAAGTAGTATTTTATGGAGTAACTGGAAAGAACGATAAATTCAAATTCCCTTTGTCTATGTAATTAAGTACTCCAAGTGTTTTGATCTTTTCAAATCGGGTCAATTAGTGTTAGTTAAATAAAAACTCAATTGTAAGGATGCTCTTATAAATCCCTTGATGTTGATGTTATCGTAGAGGATGGTAGAGTAAAAAGGTATTAAAAAAAAAGAAAAAAAAAGTTGTTAAAAAAATGAAAAAATGAGAAAAACATACGGGGCTTCCATCCTACATCTATCTTTATTTTTATGTTTATGTTTTGTTTCAAGTTATTTAGTGTTAGTGACTCAAGTCTTGGCTTAGCAACGCCACGCTTTACATGCTTGTAACATAAGATTTTTGACTTGCCACCACTAAATATCCCCTATCCAACAAAACCCTTTACTTCCCTACCCTAAGACAAACGTTAAAACCCTTTGTAAAGACCTCTTAGATAGTTAATCCTAGGTGCTTACGCCAAAGCGGTGGAGGTTTGATCTATTCTCAAGCCTATGGTAATATATGTACTATGCCAGGTAATGAGTGTTTATCTTCCATTTCCATTCATATTATATTTCATATAAACCCGAGAGATGAGAGAATCCAAACACCAATTGTGAGGTGCTAGTATATAATTTCCGTGTTTGTTATGACTATTGTGGCGCTTGTACTTGTTGTAGATTATCTTAAACCAATGCTTCATGCACCCTAACTTATAAATTTATTGGCCAAAGCACATTTGCTTGAGAACAAGCAAATTCAAGTGTAGGGATATTTGATAAGGATTTAAAACATACATTTTAGAGGGTCATTTAAGACCTAAATCGACACATTTATATCCGTTACTACTTAAAATCGTTCCTTTTCACATTTTAGGTCTTTTGGAAGCAAAATGCTAGAATGAAGCATATTTGGATGAAAAGGAGCACAGACATGAAGAAAATGTCAAAGTCAAGATCAAAGGCCTCCAACAGACTCGACGGCGTCCAAATCAAAGGCGGCCGTCCTCAACAAGAAATCGATCAAAATACAAGTGACGGTTAAGAACAATTTTGGTTCTACAACTGACGTCCACGCCTAAACTCGGGAACGTCTCTCATTTTCCACACCGACGCCCAAGAACCAATCTCGACGATGTCCTTCATGAAGGCAGCGTCGCACTTATCACGATGTCGTCCCAATGATGACTTGCCCGCACGAAACCCTAATGACGGCGACTGACGCGTCACTAGCAAAAGATGACGCCGTCTCATTTGTAAATCTATATATAGAATTCGATTTTTCTGTATTTGAAGAGGTAAAACTTTGGAGAGCAAACCCTAATTCAGTTATAGTCCGACTTGGACAGTATTCTAGGGTTCTATACCCTATTTTACATCATAAGATAAGTTTGTTAATCCATTATATCATTATGTCTACCCATGTTCAATTATATATGTATGATTGCTTGTTTACTATGAGTAGCTAAATTATCCTTGTGTTTGCTTAGATATATGAAACCTAGTTGTTAATTATTGTTAGGTTGTCTCTTGTCTTAATTGGTAGACGCTAGAGTAAGGAAAAGCGGCTTCTTCTTTAATTGTTGCGAGCTTGAGCGTCCTAAATAGCAAAAATCTCGAGTGCACATAGGCCATTCATTGTGTTTATTGCGTGAGTTGTAACAAGGATAATAGAGTATTCGGGAGATACTATTGTACTGCGATCCGGACGATCTAGAAAGAGTTACAATTCATAGAACTAGAGAATTAGGCACCCTATGACTAAACGGAATACAACACACCAATTAAGATGGGGATGTGACAATTCAACCGACCAATAAGAGATAACTAGGGAGTAAGAACATCTAAGTAAACACATCTTTAATCATCATACGAATACACTTCAATTAGCATAATCTATCCATAGTTCAAGTAGTTAATTAGTTAAGTAGTTTAATTAAAAGTAGTTAAAAGTCGTAGAAGTACCACCCCCACTCTTATACCCCGAGATATTTACCTTGCTTTCTAAAAAACATAAAAAGACTAAAAAGAATCTCACTCAACCTCAAATTCTCGTCATACATCTCTTTCTAGCATTCCTATTCCCCTAGAGAATGAATCAACCCTCGTGAAGATGAAAGAAATAAAGATGAGAAAGATGGGCTTACCCCATATTACACTACAACGATTAGGTACACTGCCTAGATGGTTGAAAAACTTGCTCAGAGAAAAGGAAGTCTTTTCGACCGAACCTACGCTATCACCAACCAAACAACATATTCATGACCTCGTTCTAAACATGTGCAATGAACCTCTTGTCTCGATAGTGACATACAAGCGGTGGTATTAAGTGGTGTGGTGGTGGTATGGCAACATACAATAGGAAGGCGTGCGCCAAGGTGGTGGTCGGATGTGAGAGAGAGGGTGCTAGGGTTTGTGTGTGTGAGTTATAATGAGAAACTAGATTTTCCCTTTTTATACCCAAGAAAACTTTCAAGCTCAAAATGACAAGTTATAAAAGTTGAGGGGTGGCGGTGGAAGTTTTCCACAGGGACCATAATTGTAATTTTTGTGTTATTGTTATTCGGGACCCTTAAGGCTTGGTAACGATCGATTTAAGACACGAAAATTGCGCCATTGCATTCGAATAATTTTTTCAATCAAAGCAGTATTTAAACGACTAGTTTCTCATAAATAGTGTAATAATCACATTAAAATGTTTATTGACTTACGGTTGTCAGTACGCATTTGTGCGATTTTCATGTTTTGTGAGATAACCTCTCGTATTCAATTCAAATAAGTTCGAATGAAATACGGTAATAATAAATATAATTTATTATTAAAGCGATTTTGAACATCACTGGTTGTTCTGATCCACCCTCCTTATAAAGAAATCCGTCACGGATTTCGGTTTTTGTTATCCGATAGTGTGGTGTCAAGGAAGAGGTGATGGTATTCGCAACTGATTTAGGTCTTACTAGGTTGTTTAAGGGTTCCTCTTCATTTGTGGGAGAGTACATAGGTTCTCCGCACTTGGGTTGTCCCCTTTTGATAGGGTGACTATTCTAGTCTTAACTTCACGATGTGTTGCAACCTTGTTAGTACGGTACCTCTAAATTTATCAGTCTTAATCCAATATATGGCCTATACCCTAGTGACACAAAATCCAACTTGTTCTGATGTAAAGTGATGAAAAGGGTATGATGACTGGTCTTCAAGATTTGTTCTGAAATTGTGCGTTTTTCTTCTTAGATGAAAAGAGAAAAATTTTGTTCAAAAACTTTATTTGAGTAAGTGTTTAAACGAATTTGACCAAAAAAGTATTTCGAGTAATAAATATTTCTTTGTTTCGAAATTAATAGTTATGTAAAGTGATGAGACCTCAAAAGATTTAAAATTTTAGTAAAACGAGCTTTCAATCATGGTGTGGATAAGATAATTTCACAAAAGTTAATGATTAATCACTCCTTACTATGCAAAAGTCTTGTTAAAGTTTGACCAGAAAAATTTTAGCTCATCAAAGTGAGTATTTCAGAAAATATTACTACGAGTTTTAAAGAAAGATCCTTAAAAGTAAGAACATCAAGAAGAAGGTGTAGTTGGGTATGTATGTCTACCTATGTTCTAAATATCCAGGGGACGAATCTAGGCTGTCAAGGCTGAGTAGGGTTCGATGCTTAATACCAGGTGAAGCTCATTACTAAGAGGTATCATGACTGAAATTGTTGCATTAGTGATCTGAAAGGAATAAATCAGCCAGATACTATGTAGAAGATTGTTTTTCTTATTTACAAGTGAAAGTTGTGTATCCTTAGTCACTCGATATGTTAAGATCTCTTGGCATCCCGGTATAGGAGTGGGATCATATTTGACAAGATCCGATGAATTGCGACTCCAAAAGTGCTATTGCAATCTCTTGAAGTATTGTTTAAAACTCCAAGACAAAGCATATTGCACTAAGATATCACCTCATCAAGGAGCATGTCGAAAAGGGTAAAATAGAACTATATTTTGTGGATACTCAATACCAATAGGCGGACTGGTTTAATAAGGCATTACCTTCCGAAAGGTTTGCCAATTTAGTCCACCAACTTGGTATCGATGTTTAACTCGGAAGATCTAAAACATTTAATAAAATTTCTTGAAAAGTAAAACATCAAAACCAACTTGTAAATATTTTACAAAATAAAATACAAAAATATAAAACCTATAAAAACCAAAAGATTTCTCAATTTTTATAAATATTATAAAAACAATCACAAAAATACTTCTTTTTCTCTGTGTGCAAACTTCTTAACTTCAAAACTATGGTCCTCCATTAAAACAAATTTTACTTTGCATTGTTAAAATGAAACATGTTTTGAGGGAGAGAAAATTTTAACACCTTGAAGTTTGCACATCTTATCATAAGTCTTCAAGAAAAGTTGTTTCATCGTCATTCGTATTAAAAACTAATTTTCAAAAGTTCTATGATCTCTCGAATTAAAATGTGTAAAAAGGTTTCACACAAAAAAATGCTAATTCGAAGGGGAGAAAAGAAATTTTCGTGCAATGATCCCAAGTTAACTAAGTTTGGACTTCAAATCGAAAAGTAATTAACCTTTAGTGTGTAAAGTTCGCAATAGTCTTAAACTTGGGAAAAAGGACCTTGCATGAAAAACAAAACATGCTCAGGGACTCCAAGTGTCGAACGACCAAACTTTACCCTACATTTAGTGACACTTACAAATGTTTCCACAAATGTTCTCAAAATTCTCACTCATAATCGAAAACCTCAACAATTCAAACTAAAGATTTTTTATCCTCGAATTTTTCACGATTGTAAGTTTCTAATATCTTCACTGTTGTTGTCTAATCGTTCCCTAAATGTTTCAAACGATTTCAACGGTCATAAAGGCATAATCAGGAAATTAGGATTTATGTAATAATTAATTTGAGCATTTCTTTTTTATGTTTTTGTAGTCTAATTAATCAGTTCATATAGCTTTAGAGAACACTTAAGAATGCTCTATTGGTGAGTTTGCACGATTAAAAACAACATAGGTTTGAAATCAAGTGATTTAGGGTTTAAAATGTCGATGTATTTCTTTGCTACTACTAGGACGTTTGTTTGTATAATGTTCATGCATTATGATGTTAACATGCGTGAAAATTCTCAAATCATAACCTTAAACCATGATAATAATCGAAAATTTTCGAGTGAAAGATTGAAATAATTTGTGATCTTGTGTGTTAATTTCATAATTCTGAGCACTTCGAAAGATTTAGAATGAGTTTTTGATTCATCTGGATGCTTGCTTATGCTTGACGCATTTTCTGTGTGCAAGTACATGTCATCCCATTTAAAGTTAAAATATGTTTCGTCAAAATTTCTACAATTGTCAAAATGTTTCTTATGAAACATATTTTAAGGGGGAGAAAAATGGTCAACTGTTACAAAATTATTTCGTTCATGTAGTTGTATATTTTCAAATCGTTGAAAACTTGTGATGCTCATGATCTCTGCTGCACCGATCTCTCGTGAGTGTTTTTCTAAAGTATAAAATTAACGAGATATTATCACGAGAGGAGTATTAAATTGTTATGCATAAAAAGATAATAATAAAATGTTTTGGACTTTAAGCGTAAAAGGGGTTAAAATTTAAATGTGATGTGCGGTGTTGGAGGACTTACAACTCAAATGAGAGAGGTCAAAGGGCTAAATGTGTCAAAATCCAAACTTGAAAAAGGATTCAAATGATAAGAAACAAGTTTTCAAACTCTACACTCGCTTTACACGGTAAAGCAAGTGTGGAGACAAAGCAAAGTCGTTCAAAACCTTTCAAATTCTCAAAATATGGAATGCTTTCATTATAATATAAGAATGACTACGCTTTGAACACTCTAAATACGGAAGGTTTCCATTTATCACAAAATTCTCGAAATGAAACACCTAGTTTCAATAACAAATGGAAATCTTCCTCTTTAGATTTCAAAACTCAAAGAGGAGACACCGGGTTTCTCAAACAATTTTCAAAAGAAAAAGGAGTTTTAAATCCTCATTGATTCCACGAATGTTATTTCTAAATGTAACACCGTTTTTTTTAGTATTTGTTTGAATTCAACTTCTTTGTATCGTATTGACACAACTTACAAATGGTTTTTCAAAACTTGGTAAACCTGTTAGCACCGTGCTTAAATGGGTTCCAAACGTTGTTGTCTAATCTACTCTTATGGCTTATGCACGCATAACAATGCATAACCCGATCTTTGTAAAGAAAGGACCTTAGGGTACGCTTCAGTGCCTCAATCCTGATATAAGGAGCGAAGGCTTCTTAATCTCGAGTAGAATGCACTCAAAAAATTTCAAACAACTTTTCAAAAGTTTTTTCAGAATCCTGTTCAAGATACAAGTATTCTTTCAAATGTTTAATATTAAACATAAATTTCACCAATTGAGGGAGTACTTAAAACTCTTTGTTCTTATTATCAAAATGTTCTTGTGATGTGATTCTCCTATTGATTTTAAAACCTCAAAAAGCATTTTTAATCAAAGTTTCAAAACAACAAATATATGCTATTTTGAGGGGAGAAAAGTTATGATTAAAATATGTTAACAAAAAGTGTGGAATCTTATAAGAGCTCGACTCAGATATCAACAACGAATTGATGAACCTAAATTGTCAGTAATCAAAAGGACTTGTCCGGGACATATAATAATTTCAAGTTGTCTCAAAAAGGACTTGTCTTAGTAGAATGTACCAATTCGAGACACTCTTGATAAACATGCACTTTGACGGGTCTAACCTCGTTTTCAAGGAGTGTTAAAAACATCAAGTTAGTTATTGGAGCTAGTTGTCAACTAAAAGCTAACAATGCATCTCTTTAACTAAGCAACGTAAAAGTGTCTCGCGGGGAATTGTCTATTTAGAGTCGATCAATACAAAAGTGTGAACTCTTCCCTCAATGTGCAGATTTAAGTTAAGACAATATAAGCACATGTGGAGGGGGAGTATTTCTGAAAAATACAAAACTCCCAAAGTGTTAAGAAAATGTATTTTATACTTATAGACATAAGATACTTTGAGAGATTTTTAAAACATGATCAATATTGAAACAACCTAGGATAATCATGGAGTTATAAGGTGATTAAGGTTAGGTTCATGTCCTATGATTTGGCAGAGCCGGAGAGATCCACCCAAAGACAACAACAATAGTTAGAATTAGAAAGTCCTTAGGTATGATTGAAAAAGGAGAAATGAAAAGAAATGAGAAAGAATGAGTTGAAGAATTAAAAAAGAAAAGTAATGTAATGGTGAAAAGAAATGAGCCCTCCATTTAACCTAGGCAGAAACCGGGTTCAACTCATATGCTACTAGCTATCACTAAGATGATATTGGTATTGAAGAAAAAAATGTCGTGGACCCAGTGACGCACTATACTTCACCTCCCAACCACTCTAGTTCCTCTTAAAAGGATATTGTTTCATTCTCACGAAGAACCCTCCATAATCTATTGGCCTCTTATTCCGAGATGTTGTTGATATTTAAACAGGAGGCACTCTGCTCTAGCCTCCGACTATTAAAACCAAAATGCATGTATCGAGTCTAGAGCCACGAGATTCATCAAAAGATCTCTTAGGATACAATTCCATATGAATACACTTGAGTTCGCCAAAAAGAACTCGAGTTGTATTAGAGTCTTTTGTAAGGTCACAAAATATCGGTTTCATGTTAAAACGGTCTAGATTCGTGAAGGGATACTTTAGTATACTTCAGTGACTCACCTGAATTATTTGTATACTTTGGTATACCTTCATCAGCCTTTTTGAGGGTATCCAATTCAGGAACAACCTTTGTAAGGATAAGATATGTGTTTTCACAATATGTTGTTAATACTCTCGAAGTCCAAGCCTGTAAGTGCTGGAAATCCCGCTAAGGAGATTCATTTCATGAATCGAGTCTTTAAGACATGAGTCTTCACTCAGAAATTATTCTAAGTATTGATAACTGTCCCTCATGGGATTCGGACGGCTGATGTGGCCAAACAAGGGGAAAGAAATCAAGACATTCACCAGTAAAACAATCGTAGTGAACAATTATATAAGAAAGGTTTACCGTGATCGATTGGAGATTATAACTAACTTTTACTATACATATAATGGCGAATGCACCTTGGAGGGAGACCATTACCATCACTATGATCATCAAGGTCACATCAGATTCCACATGCTCATACCAACATCATAATGAAAGATATAAATCAACAAAGTTCAAAGAAAGTTCTCACCAAAGATCAAGGGAAAGTAAAGTTCAGAATGATTCTACGTCAAAGTCAAAGAATCTACAAAGTTAAAAGACAAAGATCAAAGCAAAGAAGTGAGAACCACATAAGTATGAAGATCCAAAGTCAACAAGAAGTATGGGCATGTTGGAAAAGAAGTAAAGACACCATAAACAAAGACGTTCATGAAGAGAAGGAAAAACCAACATATGATCACAAGAAGAAGAACAAAGAACAAAGAAGTAAGGATTCTAAGACGTCTAAAGCAAAGAAAGTCAAAAAACAAGTGAAGAGATAAAGATGTCAAACATAAATTGTTAGTAACTTAGTAACTTATGATAAAGTAAGTTACTAACTGTTAAACATAAATTGTTAGCGAAATCGTTGCTAATGGCATTTTTTCTGGTAGCGGAAGGTGACCTAACAGTTAGTAACTTACTAATTTATGTTTAACAAATGGTATAGCTAGATTTATTTTGATAAACTTTAAATAAAGTTTCATGTCAAACAGAAATTTGAGATTTGGTACAAGTGTGATAAGCGTTAATGCTTGCATTAATCTATATTTTTAATAGACTTTGCAAAAACAAATAAATTGATCACTAGTTTTCTTTTTTATACCCAATATTCATTATGTTTCACATTATCTAAGGTAACAAAAACACTTGTTATTGACAAACAATAACTTATATGATCATCAAAGAAACAAAAATCCAACGTAGTGTAATTAAAAAATATTGTTAATTTAACCAAAAATTAACTACATTTTATGTCCCTGTGATTTGTCGGGTGATAATGTATAGAATTAATCAAGCTCATTATTAGCCTAATCTTAAACTCAACCTACTAATAGACACACGCTTACGAATATTTTACGCTACTAGGCGAGTACCCGTGCCTAGCGGCATCGGTTTCTAGCGGCAGACAATTAACGATATGCGATATTGTGGTAAGTGTTTTGTATAACGTTCAAAATAGAACGTGAAAGGATCAAAATGTAATTACAAACGGTTGTAGCATGTGATAATTAAACTCTAGCAAAAATTCTTAACATATATCAAACGACATAAAAAAATAGTTAATGAAACTTAAAATAAAACATTACATGAATTATGAAATATTAACTAACAACGCATGTTACTCTTCGCGTAAAACTTCTTGATACACGACATTTGAGGTATAGATTCACCTTGTGGAACTCTTTGATTGGTTTAACCAATACCTTTTTGTTCTACGAGATATCCTCAGACAATGCCACATAAAGTCGGCCATGAGGAAAACATAACTGGAAAATAGACACCGCATTTGGAATTGTTTGCCCGAGCTTTATTAATAGTCATCGCAAAGCTAAAGCGCACGGGGAATTTTGTTCTCTTTAGTTTGAAAGGGAACATGTCGTCTTCAGATGGAGCAAGAGGAATTCTTGGCAAGAGCACTCTAACTCCAGCGTGATGTCCCACAACAATCTCAGCATTGATGACATTAGGATCAAAACGTTTGCATATCAACCTCGTGACATTACATAATCCATTTGCCGGATCGAGATTCCTTTAAAGAATAATCGTGCATCCAATTTTCAAACGCAAGTAATGAGGAGGCAATCCGCTCATGTTGAGCGAGTTTAAGAATTCCAAAGGATAGAAGTTATGGGTGTCGTCTTCGCTTCATCAAAACTATAGTAAACTTCTTCGCCAGAAATATGTCAACCAACATATCATTAATGATGTCAACATGTTCATTTTAGTGGATAAAATTAAAAAAAAAAATTTTTTAAGGGGGGGGTTTTTTTTTAAAAAAAATTTTTTTTTTTAAAAAATTTTTTAATTTTTTTTTGGGGGGAAAAATTTTTAAAAGGTTTTTAAAAAACCCCTTTTTTTAAAAACCAAAATTTATTTTTTAAAAATTTTTTTAAAAAAGAAATTTTTTTTAAAGGGGTTTTTTTCCCCGGGGTTTAAGGGGAAAAAATTTAAAAAAATTTTTTTCCTTTTTAAAAAAATTTGGAATTTTCCGGGGGA
>CM040238.1:142147136-142177136 GCA_022545495.1 Chrysanthemum lavandulifolium
CTTGTGATCTATTAGATCCATTTGAGATCAAGTCATAAAACAAAACCCAAGTTGACCAATTGATAAGTAAAGAAACTGTTACGCCTACATGCTAGCATGGAATCTTGTACCACTTGTTAAAATTCATATTCATCTTGGATTTTCCACACTCTTGATGTGAGTATTGCTTCTTTTGTGTGTAGGCAAATACGCATGTGAATGTTCAACAAGATTTAAAGGATGTCAAACTATGGCAGGTTATATTCTCAGAAACTCTTATCTCTTACCCTATGACTGTGACTCATTAGAAAAAGAAATAGGCATTATGCTTTTTTAAAGTTTTTTGGCTGTTTGTGCGACAATCCAGGTTCATACTTTGTTGAAAGGTTTGGAAAAGATAGCTGCGAGTGCGGATATACCAATGTTAGTCTGTGGGGATTTTAATTCAGTTCCTGGAAGGTATGTGGTCTATTTCTCTAGTCATCAATAATTATATTGGTTATAATCACCCAATAAAATATCCATCTAATTTTTTGGAAAGTAGATCATTTATTGTTCAAATATGATTACAGTGCTCCTCATGCACTTTTAGCAATCGGGAAAGTTGATCCAATGCATCCGGATTTAGCCGTAGACCCTCTTGGAATTCTGAGACCGGCTACTAAATTGACTCACACCCTGCCTTTGGTAACGCTTCTATATATATTCAGTTATTTCTTAGTTTTCTTACACATTCCTGATAGTTCTTTTGTGGAGTTTGAATCTGATGATCATGGCTCTGTGTTTTACAGGTTAGTGCCTACTCATCTTTTGCAAGAATTGGAGCTAATCTTGGTTATGAGCAACAAAAGAGGAGAGTGGATCCTGCTACAAATGAACCTCTATTTACAAATTGCACGCGGGACTTCATTGGTACACTCGATTATATATTTTACTCAGGTATGTCTCCAAATTTAAACTAGTCTCCTTTTGTGTTTTATAAATCGGGCCCACCTGAAACCTAAATAAGCGGTTATTATGTTTTTTCTGTCTAATTCTTAGAACTGCAAATTTATGAATTTACATGTATGGTGGTTACAGCGGACACCTTGACAGTGGAATCGTTGTTGGAATTACTGGAGGAGGATAGCTTGAGGAAAGATACGGCACTTCCTTCTCCTGAATGGTCATCTGATCACATTGCGCTCTTGGCTGAATTTCGGTGCAAGCCTCGAACTAGACGTTGATCATTTTAGGCAAGTATCCCACCTCTTCAACTAGAGTTGCCAAAATTGTTGGAACGGGCGGGTTGAGGAAAGGGTCAAGATGGGTCTGGGTCAAACATGTGTAAGCTTTAATACCAGGCAAAACAAGCTGGGTTGGATCCACCAGCAAACTCTTCAGAATTCATTTGGGCTATTTTATGGTTCAATATTTTGTTAAATATGATTGATACCATAAAAGTATTAAAACTTTCTTAGTAAAGCGATTTAGTAGGTTTTTGGTATCTGACCTGTTTTGTGTTTAGTCAAGTCTTTTAGCTTAACTCGTTGGCGATGCATTAATACATAACTGGATCGACTTGCTTTTAGGCAGTTGGGTTGGAAATCGTGACCTTTTAATGTTTATAACTGACTATCCCTGTCTTTCCCTGATTGGGCACTTATGGTAATTCTTATGCTACTCCAATGTGGCATGATAAATCTAAGAATTCATTACAGGTGGTGGGTTGATTGACGGGTCAAAAGAGGTTTTTAGTACGCAAAAAGTAGGGTGGGAGCAAAAACTTTAATATTCGCTTTTAGTAGTTCCGTAAATAATCAGAGTCAATATCAATATGAATACAGACATAATTATACATATATAATCCAAGTTCTATCTAATACAGTTTGGATGATATATGGTCTGTTTGATCCATGTCCTTTTTGGTCCACATTAATTTGTGGACTTACTCATAGCCTGATAGAGCTCGGTGGGGGAGCCGATACTAGCTTCCGGGTCAAATAGAGGCTTTACTCCGGGCAAACACCTGTATAAAAGTGACTAATAAGCTTTGAATTGACCCATTTATAGGTGAATGGGTCGAAATTGCTACCTTTAGGAAGAAATATATGTTGGCCATATAAGTTTGATTGCAAATGTGCTCTGATATCGGAATTACACATCATTGTAGTCTTCTTTTTTAATCTGCAGGTTTGGTGGAAAACCGAAGATAGAAGTAAAGAGAAAGCAATGATGGACAAAAGCTAAAAAATTGTAACAGTAGATTGATAGAGCGCCATCTGTTGGGAAGATCCACTCTGTATCATGCTACTATCCTTTGTCCTATACACATCTTATTTATTTTAGTTTCTCCCTTTCTTTTTCATAGAAAGATAATTTAAACGATATCCGAGGTTTTCAATATAATAGCCAGGAGTATATTTTCTTTATTTGATCGCCTCTAGTCATTGCATTTCTGCAATAAAAAGATTATTACTTGACCCGACATGTTTTTAAAGCTAATCCTTGTAGGAACTTTTTTAATGTGTTTGAATGCATTGTTACAAGTAGCGGCTATAGTGTCTTAAAATAAATAAATAAAACTCATATTTGATCTTATAGGTCAAATTCCATCACTTTTGGGCATGAACTGCTTTTTTCAATAGAGCCCATGAACAAAGGTCACTGGAAAGACTATTGCTCTACATTCTAATCTTGTAAGGTGAACTATGAAGATTTTGCTTTCAGCAACTAACAATCACAAATGGGGACTCTATAAAAAAATTGACAGACAATCACTTTCAGCCTTCCCAATACTTGCAAATAATGTTACTCTTCTTGGATATCTTTTATTGGAGAATGTCAAGAATTTAACTTGAGGGACTGTATTTAATACTTCATATGTCTCAAAATAATTGTCTTCCAGACAAAAACACATAATTTAACAAAAACACAGTTTAAGAAAAATATAATCATTACTGTTTTTTCTCTTACTTTTTACCGAATCATAGTTTTATCTTTAACTAATTAATTATTGTTTTCTTTAAAATTTGTAATAATAATATCAAGGGTAACACGGTAATCTACATCAAATTTTCTTATCTATTTTTAGTAGTGGACGATCAATTTAATATTAGGATGGAGGGAGCATCAATTTAGATGTGAATTGTGAGAAAATGTTCATACTAGCAAAGTTGGTATTATCGAAGAATAGCCTCAGTTTTTCTCAGAATTCGATAATGTTACACTTAACACTCTGAAATAACTGTTGCAGATGGTCCTTAAAGAATTACTGTTACAAATGCTTACAAACCAATCAATGTGATGTCTAAACACATACAAAACTTTGAAATTTAAACAAATGGGGGCTCTATTTTACAACATCTACTTCTGGTATCTTGATATCAACAAAACGCTTTCATAATTGGTTCTAGCATAAATCAAACTAGGTTTTCTAGATAAAGCTCACACACGACTTCTAGAAATTTGCTTACGGGGCTTGAGACTCTGAGCCTGCTGGTCTTGAATTGTAAAGTGGCTGCAAAGCCTTGACAACAATCGTCATATTTGGCCTGAAATCGGCCTCGTATTGAACACATAATGCTGCAACTGCTGCCATCTGAGTATGGAGAAAAACCATAAACAATTAGGACATATAATGAAGGTGGCGATTTTGACCCGTGTAATTTTAAAAGCGTTGGTTTAGGTTATGTTTTATCTTTAACATGCTAAATAAACAAAACAAACAGCTAGCATAAAAATAGAGGGTCAAACACTCGAACGGGTCAAAAGTTCCTTTTAGTGTCCTTCACAAAAGTTAGAGACTGTATATTGTAATGTAATATTATAACTGGTCTTATCATATTCGGAACGTCAATAATTTCTAAAGAAAATCTTACAGGTTTGGGACAGAAAGTGTTTCGTGTCAGCATAACCTAACCCGATCCGTTTTGTCCAGTACAACAATTACCCATTTGACATGTTTCCGAACTGCCTATTACGCATCTAGTAGTCATTAAATGTACCTTAGCAACTGCCTTTGGAGGGTAGTCATTATTTAACTTCGGATCAACACATTGCTTTACTTTGTCCTCACTTAATCTTGGAGTTGCCTGTAGAAAGCAGATCATAAGCACATCATGAGCGCACATACAATGTGTCCGAAATGAGGAATACATAGAAATGAATACTTTATCTGTCACAATTAAATTGCCGCAATGTCTGTTTTGATATATTTTTTAGTTTTATTTTTAAAAATAGCATTTAAGCTAAGCAAACATATTTAACCATAAACGATATTGATCTGGTTCACACGATTTATTTCTTTGGTCATAAAGAGTGTTTGGGTAAATGACTAGTAGTTTAGAACTTCTCCAAATGCAACATTAAATGGAAGGAGGATGTAAAAAAGATTGTCAGTAGCAAGACATACCCAAGTAACGAGACTCTGTTGTCCTTTGGGCATTGTGTGGTCAACAGGTTTCCTTCCTGTCAGAAGTTCTAAAAGAACAACTCCAAAACTATAAACATCGCTCTTCTGAGTTATCTGCCCTGTCATTGCATACCTGAATCAAAACATGTCAACGAAAGTGCAGAAAAACAAGTGACTTCGTGCATTTATAGTGCTGTAAAAATGTAACTAATGATGTCAAAATACACAGGAACTGCCTTCCAAAGACTATCATCAATGATCAGAACAACAAATTCAAAATATGGTAGAAAAGGTTGTATTGCCAAAACTCAGATACCACAACAAGTAGCCATGGAACTTTCGACCATTTCATTTATACACTGGGTGATTCTGGATATGTCTTTCGCTAACGGGTCAAAATGGTAAAATGAAAATAAGTAGCTGAAAAGGAAGAGGCCAAACCTATAGCCACTCGCTGAATGTGTATTTTATGCATAAAACCTCTTATACCATTTTGTTTAAAGAATTAGATTATCATAATTATATTAACACACTGCTTATAAAAAGTGCCTTGGATCAATCCAGTATGATCCTACCCGTTTTGACCCGCCTAAGTTTTCCTACTTTATGTGAAGAGATGTTTTTTGTGGACCCTTCATATTAGTTGCGCCAAAGATGATAGCACCATGATGTAATTAACTACCAGAAATAAATAAATCATATATACTTAATATTAAGCAAGCATTTTAAGAGAATACAATGTATGTTGATCATAAATAACCTTGTAGCAAGAACCGGCAAGTTAAGGTGCCAATTTGTACCAATTTACTCATGAATGGTCTGATAATGCGTCAAATTACAAAATTAGCTAAATAGGGAGTGGGGCCAAACGGGGGTGAAAGTTAACCAACATGTTTTTCTAATGCATACAACATCTTATATATACTTTATTAACAATTACATTAATATTGTAATAACTAATAATATTATGTAACAATATTTGATGCATTGTAATCATATTTAAGGGTCAACCCAAGCCAGTGCAACCCATATTATAGAACTTCATTTTGCTAAACAGTAGATTAAAAGACGAGAAATACTTACTCTGGAGCATGGTAGCCAAAAGTTCCTAACACTCTAGTCGAATGCAATCGAGCTGCAGTATCAGAAGACTGATTGCTCAAATTGAAATCAGCTATCTTGGTTTGAAAATCATCAAACAATAAGACATTGCTAGACCGAACATCGCGATGGACAATTGAAGGCTGGACCTTTTCATGTAGAAACTCAAGACCTTTTGCTGCGCCATACGCAATTCTAACTCTCTCAGTCCAGCTGAGAACTGGACCAGGTGCCGCCCCTTGCACACCCTTTCTTCCTATAAATACAGAAAAAAAGGACACCAAATGCATCAAAAAACTTAGAGACCAGAAGTACAAAATGGAAGGAAAGTGATGAAAGGGTTTTCTTATGTACCATGTAATACATCATGCAAAGAACCCATGGTTGCATATTGATATAGCAATATACGATTGTTTCCCTCCAAGCAATAACCGAGCAACTCAACAAAATGCTCATTTTTAAGCCTCGAAACAACGGATAACTGCATATGTTAACAAATGGTGGAGCATGCATATTAGTACTGGTTGATGAGGGTCACACTTGTTAAAAACTTTGAACCACAGAATTACAACTGTTCTTAGGGGGTTTGGAATGTTAAGTTGTTAAGTGATCTTGAGTAATTTGTTGCATCAAGTCAACTTAATGTATTTCTGACTACACTATTAGATTTACACAATGCAATCATACAATCCAAGACTCATAATCGACTCATTCATTTTCCAATAGCATATGCTTAAAATATGAAGATTCACACCTGGGTTCCAAAATCGTGATCGGGCTCATTTGAAGAGCCAGTATCCAGCTTCTTTACTGCTGCTTCTTCTCCACTACTTAACTTCCCGTAAAAACACGACCATAAGAACCTTCACCAACTAAAGCCTTTGTACCAAAATTACCCGTCATCCTATTTAACTCATTCAACGTAACGCTGGTTTATCAACCTGCAAGGGCTTTTGAGGACCTCCATTTCTTGCAGCTCCCGCACTCCTTGGCTCTCCTCTATTACTCCCTAAAACACATAAATTTAAAAAGTCAAACGCCACATAATTCGGTCATGTCATCAAAAACCCTTACAAAAACTTCATTATTTGGTCTACAAATGATAAAGTATGGAGCTTCTTATCACCTCCATAAGGCGGTCCACGAGGTGGCGCTGTAGCAATATTGTTCGAAGGTGTACCACCATAAGCGTCCTCTTCGCCACCTCCACAACAAGACATCCTCTAAATAAAACTTAATATGTTATCTTATCAACAAACCATACACCACTTTTCTCTATGATTTCACCTAAACAAAAATTTCCTGCATCACCCAAAATTTAACAAAAAAAAAAGGACAACTCAATAACATAAAAAAGAAATAGTATATTCGCATGCAACGTATCAAATTAATCTAATTGCACACCACATATCTTTTGACCAATGATTTTCGACAATCGTAAACCCTTTGAAGCGATTAAGACGAAAAACACATTTAATGTACAGGATCATACCTGAAAAATCAAAATTTAACGTCAAGAATCAAGATTTTCGACGGGAGGAGAGGATCAAAGCAAATTTGTTTAAAAAAATTTGGTTTTGTTATTTGGGAATTTTTTTTTTGATTAATTTCTCTCTCCTCACAGTGGCAAGATTGAGGAAAGAAAGAAAATGAAAAAACACAAAGATTTTTTTGTTAGGGGGTTGGCGGGAAAAGCGGTTAAGTGTGTTGACAAAACAAACATTTATATAAGTGTGTGTCAATGGGCTTCATGGTTTGCACGTTGATAAGAATAATGATTATGGGTTAGTTGTCGGATCCCATCATTCTAAACTATGACATAGTCTCTTGCATGCATAATTAAGCTGTTTATATTCCATTCGATCTGTTAGGATATTTTTATTTTATTTTAGAGGGGTTAATATTGTAAGACAATAACAACGTAACTAGGTGCATGTATTCAGGGGGGTGTTTGTCTGGCCTTTTTTTTTAATAAGTAGTTTGCGGTTTATAATTATAATCAGTAAGCTCAAAAGCTTTTCTTGACTATTTGCCTATTTGGATTAGGTAATGATAATATGTTTCCCCGATGGTATACCCACCGCTAACGTCTAGTTAACTAGTGAATGAGGGGAAATATGTCATGTTTACTACATTGGAACGTATGCTAATTACTTTGGGCTAGATCTTTGGGAAGGGTGAGTCGTCACCCAAAAAGGTTTTAAAGGGATTTTTTTTCCCTTGTGCTTGTGCTTAAAAAATAAGTACTTAAAAGTTAAAAGTGTTAGCATGTTAACCTATAAGTGGCCCACGAGCCCATCTAGATTTTACCTTTTGTTTGTTTGATAAATACTCATTATATGCTCTTAGTTTATTTCATCAATTCAATAGTACTTTGCATTGTACGTTTGGTTTCTATGTGGTATCACAGCCTCAGGGTTGTTAGTATTGTGGATCGAACTTCTGTTTGCATCTCGGTTAGTCTAATTTTGTTTATAATTTTGTTTGATCGTACTTTTGATTTGCCTGGACTGTTATTAGCCAGTCATCTACTTCCGCGATTTGTATTAGGGTTTGATATTTGATTGACTTGTTATTTTGTAATCATGGTTGCTCGTAAGATGATTCGTTGCAATCCATTAGTGTTCAATTAGATGATAAAAATTAGTCATATTGGAATTATGTTATGACAATTCAAACGAATCTCTTCTGCAAGTATTGTAAGTTCATGTTGAATGTAACTTTCCCTCATCACAATGTATTGTAAGTTCAGTTCTAGATCAGCAAAAGATAATATCAAGGTTAACAGTTAAGCTAGGCAAGCTACTTTTTTATATTGCACATTGATCTTAAAAAAATGTTAGAACATGATTAGCACATAATCATATTCTAAGCTTGGTAATCATTTTTTAAGCCTCGATAATCATATGATGTTGTTGGGACTTGATTTAAGCACATAATCATCATTTTTGACTAGATAATCATACGATTATACTTATAGATTAATATGATTACCACATTGGGTTTAATGGTTGGGTTTGTGCTTGCTTAGACTGTATTGGGATTTAAGCTCTTGGCTTTAATTGGATTCTCAAAGTTAATCCTTTTAGCAATTCTCTGTAGGTTTTCATTGTGGCACTTCACCAAATGAGACAACATTCCTTTTATCGGTTATACACATAACAGTATTATTAAAAAGTTACAATGGTTGCTGGAAACCTTTCATACCCGACATATACAACATCAAATTCCATTAATAAGACAATTTTGATACATTTTGGCAAATATTTTAAAATTATTGATTTCAAAGCATGATAATATATCTTCTTTTACACGGGCTAACATGATAATTTGATATGATTATTCAATTCACCAGGTTCGGTGTTGCTCTAAAAACACATAAGTATACTTGTTAAAGTTGATTTATTTATGATATGTCATATTTCTTACAAGCTATATCCGTTGCCGGTCCTCATGTCTAAAGTGTATAGAGAAAAATGTCATTATATTGAATATGAGTTGAGATCCCTATAGATCCTTGAGTAACCATGATACCAATTAATGCATCTCAATCATCCAATCCAATTACATCCAAAGACTAAGATTAAATCCTGCATTTACACTTAGAAGGGCAAAAAAATCAAATATATAAACTAAAATAAAAATAAAAAAATACCTTCATTATTTCCCAAAATTTTAGGGGAAAAAAAACACACACACACACAACAAAAATCGGTTCAACCACCGCTCCACCACCATAACCGCTCAACCACCACCACGCTCCACCACCATCACCGCTCCACCACCATTATCGATCCACCACCATCACCGCCCCACCACCATCATCGATCCACCACCATCACCGCTCAACCACCATCACCGCTCCACCACCATCATCGATCCACCACCATCACCGCTCCGCCATCCTCACCGTTGATAATGGAAAACAATGATGTTGTTGATGAAAATAGATATGAAGATGAGCTTATGGTGGATGCCGAGGTTATGATTGAAGATGATATATTGGTGGATGCTGAGATTATGGAAGAAGAAGATACACCTGTTATTCAAGGTAAAGAAGAAAAGGATCATATATGATTCATATAATTTTTTTGCTTATATGCTTTGTTTATTTGCTTATTTTGAATATTTTGTGGAATTACATATATGATTCTAGTGAAATTACATATGATTGTGATAAAGATGTTGATGATATAGATGCACACCATGTGTTTGATGAAATGCGTCTGCGAAGAATCACATATGATTCGGTCATATATTTTAGTTTTCTGAATCATATGTGATTCGAAGAATCACATGTGAAGCAAAATCACATATTTTAGTTTGTTTGTTATATCGATCTGCTTATGTAATAAAGAATAAATGAATCATATATGTTTCTAGGTAAAATCATATATGATTCTAATTGAAAATCATATATGATTCTATAAGAATCATACTTTGATTCTGTTATGAAAATAAATATTGTTTGATCCCTTTAATGTAAATCACTATACAGATTCTATGATGACACCAAGATCAACTTTATACCCACATGAAGAAACTCCTGGAGGATCAGTGTATTGGGAACCCGTTGTTGATCATATTTATTTACCTGTTGAGAGAAAAAGTTTAAAACGATAGAGGAATGTATTGAAATGTACAACAACACGTCAAGAAGCGAGCTTTGAAGTTAAGAAATCGACACGTAAAAATACAAAAAGTGGTTTGGTAAAAGTAAGTACCTTATGTGTAATAAAGAAGCGTTCCAAAAGACATAAATATCAACACATTAGATCTTAAAAGCGTTGATAAACAAGTCGAAATACAAGACAACGGGTAACAAAGTTGTATGGCGCGAATATTCATAACTTTGGATCCTATTTCTGGAGAATATGAAGTAACTAAATTTGTTGCTAAGCACAATCATTTAATGATTCCAAAAGAGTATGAGCATCTAACAAAGAAACAAAGGAAGATGACTCAAGCGGAAAAAATGTTCGTTGTCAAAGCTTCAAACTTCAGACTTGGTGCAACAAAGGCACACCATTTGTTATGTAGCATGAAAGGTGGTTCTCAATATGTTCATGGCACAAGCAGTGATTTCAAGAATCATCAAAGGGATATAAAAAAAGTGCGTGACATTGGGTGCGGAATGCTTCTAAGAGAAGATGAAGAAGCTTATACACGGCTACTAAAATCATTCATGATGCACATAAAAACAACCAAAATGATTATAACGGATCAAGATGGAGCCATGAAGTTAGCAATTGAAGCAATTTTCTTGAATCCACATAGACTATGTATGTGGCATATCACACAAAAATTCCAAATGAAGGTATTTTAATTAAGTATACTATTTTAAAATTGAAATATAATCGCCACTTAGAATCAAATATGATTCTATGAATCACATATGATTCTATGTAACATGAAATTTTCTTAAAGATTTGTAAAAAAATCTATAATGAAACTGATTTCAAAAAGCGCTTCAACAAGATTGTGTGGAACATGTTCATGGAACCATTGGAATTTGAAGAAAAATGAAAAAAATTTATTGAAAATTTTGGATTGCATGACCATAAATGGATGAAAAAGATGTTTAGACTTAGAGAAATGTGGCTACAAGCTTATTTTGTTGACTCACCATTGTTTGGATTGATGAGAACTACTTCAAGGTCCGAGAGTGAAAATGCATTCTTTAGACATTTCACAAATCATGGGTCAACATTGGTTAATTTCATGATGTGCTTTGAATCAACAATGGAGAGGCAAAGGTATAGGCAAGAACAATTGGACTTCAACACATTTGACTCGGCTCAAAACTTTCTCTGAGTTAAAGATGGAGCATATGCATATAAAGTATATACAAGATCAATATTTCGCTTGTTCAAGCGGAAATAAAAGAAGCTTGTTGGTCTTGCACAATAGAAGAGTTTAAAAGCGGAAGAGGGTTGTGAGATGGTTAGGGTTAAAGATAGGAATGCAAGCGCTTATAGGACACTTTCTAAAGAAAAGAAGAATGAAAAGGTAGCGTAATACAAGGTAAATTTACTTCCAATTGTTAAATATTCTTTAGTTGTTACCAACTGACATGAAATCATATATGATTCAATAAGAATCATTTATGATTCTTAAAAATCATATATGATTCAACCCAAATCATATATGATTCTTCTTAGAATCATATATGATTCAGCCAGAATCATATATGATTCTCATAGAATCATATATGTTTTCAGTACTAAAAAAGTTCTAATTTTCTTTCCTTCCTGTTCTGCAATTAGGTTTTGCGTTCTCTTGAAGACGGGTCAGTGGAATGTACTTTTAGGCATTTTCTTCGATTCGAGTTTTTATGTCGACACGCATTCTGTGTTTTGAAGAACCGTGATGTTCAAAGGATCCCTGAAAAGTACATTTTGAGGCGTTGGAGAAGGGATATAATACCACATGGTTTGAGAAGAAATACAAACAGGTATGGAGAAAAGAATGAACCAATTGAAAAATTAACAAATGAGGCTACTTTTGTGGTAGACGAGTGTTTATTTTTGTTGAGTACAGATGAAGCCAATTTAGAAAAGTTTGTGGAACAATTGAAACCAATCAAGAAGAAAATTGAGGATGAAATGCCTAACCCTCCGTCACGCAATACAAGAGATGTAACTAAAGATATATATGCAGTTGAAAAACCTAAAAAACATGTGGTCAAAAATCCATCCAATGCTTCAAACAAAGGTTGGTAAGATCGTAGAAAGAGTGGAAAAGAAATGGCACTTGAAGGAACATCTAAGAGGAAAAGGAAATGTGGATTATGTTGAGAGAAGACTAATAATCACAGCAAGACGACATGTCCACTGAACCCAAAGTATATTGAAAAACTTGCGACAATTGCTGCTACAAAACAGGCTAGAACTTATGCGGGTGAACAAGCAACGACAAACATCGAAACTGATGCGGGTGAACAAGCAACTAACGCTTCTTGAATGTCATACTTTCTTTATATTTGGTTATTATTTTTTTTTGCACTGTCGGAAAAGTGTTATGAGGATAATATGTGATTCTGAAAATTTACCTTTTGTTTAATTGAAAAGTTACATTGCGCAAATCATATATGATGTTTCAAAATCATATATGATTTTTTAGAATCATATAATTTGTTGCTTATTTCAGCTTTTGTTTAATTGAATTATTTTAGTTTATTGTTCTAGCAGATATGCTATTTTTAACTGAATACAAATTCAAAAAGAAAAGTTACATTGTACAAATCATATACGATTTTTCAAAATCACATATGATTTTGTCAAAATCATATATGATCTCTTGACAATCATATATGATTTTCAGAAATCATATATAATTCTAAACAGATCAAATATGATTTGCACAAAATCATATATGACTCTTACAGAATCTCATATGATTTGTGAAAAAATCATATGTGATTTAGATATAAAAACTTTAATAAATATAGCAAAATAGCAGGTAAGAAAAACATTTAAACATTTAAAACATTTAAACTACCAATCAGATACTACCATCATTAGTACTACCAAAAATACTACCCATCAGTTTTAAATTACCATCATTACTACCAAAAGACTACCCATCAGATACTACCATCAGTACTACCAAAATACTAATATGACTACCATCAGATACTATCATCAGTTTTTAACTACCATCAGTACATAAAATAATATGACTACCATCACTTAAGAGCATGAACAACCTCATCCTTCTTAACATCCTTTTCACGCTCAACATCCTTCTTAACATCCTTTTCACGCTCAGCCCTGTTCTTGATTGCATTCACAATAATGAAATCCTTTTCTCTTCAAGCATCTCAGACTGGAACTTATAAGCCAAATCATACATCTTTTGCGAATGCTCATTCAAATCGTGCAACAGAATCTTGGTAGCAATCTTAAACCTCATTCGCCTCAACAATGCAACCTACTGCTCTGATTCTGCACAAGACCAACATCCCATTTTGCAACAGGACCACCAACATAAGACTCCATATGAATCATCGCGAAAACTCCACCGTCTACATGATTGCTCTTAGTCTTCCACTTCATCCTTGGAACTCGTCCTCTAACTTTAGAAACAGCATCAAATCTTTGATGATTATGTTCTTGCAGAAACCTGGAAAAAAACTTCTTCTATAAAAAATAAAAACAAGGTTAAAAAATGTACATAAATCACATATAAGTTGTATAAAAATCACATATGATTTTTAAAAGAACTTGCCAGAAGTTCACAAGCGCCCTTGTAGGAATTTTAGGTTCCAGAATCAAAATTATCAAGGATGATCATCGATGTTACACTCTTCTTAATGTTGAAAACAACTGCATAAAAATGATTGGAGACACGAATCGGGAAAAACGCCCATTTCAACAAAAAAAATGAAAGTTAAAACTCAAATTCAGACTTCTACAAAATTAAATTTCTAATGGAATGAGAAATGATCAATTCAATATCTGCAAGAGACCTAGAGGCATTGGCATCTTCATTTTTGAAATGAGCCAAAATCTCCGCTGAAAACAGATTCCACTGCTCATCTTCATCAATAAGTTTTTTAACCATAGCTTCTATATGTATTAAACAAAGAATCATATGCTATTTTAATCTTTGAACTAAATCATGTTTATGTGTAAATCATCATAATCATATATGATTCACTTAGAATCAGATATGAATCTGTGTGAATCATGTATGATTACTCAGGATCATATATGAATCAGTGTGAATCATATATGATTATTCTGATGAGAATCATATATGATTACTCAAGATCATATATGATTCACTCAGAATCATATATAATTCACTTAGAATCATATATGATTCACTCAGAATCATATATGATTATACAGAATCATATATGATTATTCAGAATCATATATGATTCACATCAGAATAACATATGATTCTCATCAGAATAACATATGATTCTCATAAAATATGATTCACTTAGATAACATATAAGTAAAGACTGATTGAAAAAGTTGAATTAAAATAAAATAAAATAAAATAACTTACGATACAATTCGTGGGAAAAAAATGCCTTTTTAGTGACAGATCCTTTTTAAGCGATTCTTCATAATTCAACATCGCTCCCCAACAGTCAACAACATTTGCATCTATCCACAAACTTGGTGCCTACGTCTCCATGTTCAAACGTATAGCAGCAGGTTGCATTGTTGAGGCGAATGAGGTTAAAGATTGCTACCAAGATTTTGTTGCATGATTTGAATGAGCATTCGCAAAAGATGTATGATTTGGCTTATAAGTTCCAGTCTGAGATGCCTGAAGAGAAAAGGATTTCAATTATTGTGAATGCAATCAAGAATGTAGTGGCGTGAAAAGGATGTTAAGAAGGATGTTGAGCGTGAAAAGGATGTTAAGAAGGATGAGGTTGTTCATGCTCTTAAGTGATGGTAGTCATATTAGTTTATGTACTGATGGTAGTTTAAAACTGATGATAGTATCTGATGGTAGTCATATTAGTATTTTGGTAGTACTGATGGTAGTATCTGATGGGTAGCCTTTTAGTAGTACTGATGGTAGTTTAAAACTGATGGGTAGTCTTTTTGGTAGTACTGATGATGGTAGTATCATCAAGAGATCTCTTGGGTAAATCAAATAAAGAAGTTCCACCAAGAGGAATTCCTAAGATCTCGTGGATTTTCTCCCGAGTGACAAGAATCGCCCTCTTCTCCAACACAAACTCGTAAGTTTTGTTATTAAACTTTGACACCACAAACCTAGCCAAACGAGATGGAAGTGTGTCAATAGAAACCAAGTGCAATGAAGAAAATCAATATCCGACAAGAAAGATCCCATGTCAACTCTCGCATCACGGTTGTAGAAAACAAGCTAGAAGGAACATGCCCTAGAAAAGAGAACATTAAATTTACTCGGATACTTCTCTCCGAACGGTCGTGAAGAGGTTTCTTCTTCCCTTATTTGAATCGACTTCAATACACGCTCCTTCTTCACTTTAACCTTCTCTTCTGCCTTTAATAAATGCTCCTTCTTAGGATTTAATAAAACTACAGCCTTCTTCAAAGATTTCTTAGGCTTCGAGACATTTTCTTCTTCTGACTTAGAAACACGCTTCCTTTTCTTAGTCTCTGAAACATCCTTCATCTGCTTGACAAGTTTCTTAGCCCTTTGATCTTTGGAGTCGCTATCAGACTTAGAAATCTCTTTCTTAACCTTTGTACTCTTTCCCTTAACACTCTTTAATTTTAAATTCTTAATTAACTCCTCATCCTTTTCACTTTCCTTACCCCTGTCCTCTTAACTTCCCTCTTCTTCATTAGACGCATCCTCTTCCTCGTCCTCACCCTCATCCTCACCCTTGCCATCATACTCATCCTTGTCCTCATCACTACCTTCACGAGAACCACTGTCTTTATCAGACCCACTATCACTACCTTCACGAAGAACCACTGTCTTTACTACCATCTTTATCAGACCCACTATCATCTTCACTAGAACCACCAAACCTACTATCATCTTCACTAGAACCACTGTCTTCATCCTCTTGCTCCTCAGGCGCTAAATTTTCATCAGTAGCGGGTTTCGGTTTACCCGAAGCTTGAGGTTTGAAAGTAGGTTTGACAGAAGGTTGAGGTTTGACACTAGTGGGTTTCGGTTTGATAGAATGTTGAGGTTTGACAGTAGTGGGTTTAACAGGTTGTGGTTTGACAGAAGGTTGTGGTTTGACAGAAGGTTGAGGTTTAACAGGTTGTGGTTTGACAGCATGTTTTTGTTTGACAACATCTTTCGGTTTGACGACTGTTGATTTTGGAGGAGTCATATTCTTCATAATTGCTCCCTTTGTCATCTTCGCATTGCCAGATTTTGATTGATCTGCATCAAAATTTTAAATGTTAATAACCCAAAATAATCTACTACAATCATATATGATTGTTAATAACTCAAACAGATGGGTATACTTTGGGTTTTGATTTATGCTTAATGTACAAAAAAAACTTTTGTATCTGAACAAAAGGAATACACTGGACCTAGCGGATGTGTTTAGATAATGAGGTTCAGAACACGTAGGGGACTCTTACTAGAATCATATATGATTCACTCAGAATCATATATGATTCTGAGTGAGTCATATATGATTCTTACCAAAATCATGTATACGATAGCAGTTATGAAGCAATGCAAGTATAGCAGGCCTAGGGTGCGGTTTTCTAAGGCTGAATCCAATAAGCTATAGTGAGACTTGGGGCTTGGGCTTATGGAAAATCAAAGCTGACATGGCAAACTAACTTTTGCCTCAAAATTCAGCTTATAATGAGCTTATGTCTACTTTTTATGAACTTATGAATAAGCCTGGATAACACTGCACTAAAAAGTCTCAACCACTTCTAGCCTAACAGCAAACTTAAAGCTATAATTAGAATAAGCTATTGTTTTTTCCAATTTATGCCACTTAGCACTATACTAAACCTATTGTCCTACTACCTATTTTCATTTTTTAATAATTTTATAACCCTAAAATAAGTTCTAATTTAAGACGCTAATAAGCAATATAGGCCTGCAACACGACACTCAATTACACAAACCAATGACTTTACACTATAGAAATCTTAACTAAATGATTTTTTTGAATTTTTTCCTTTGACACACTAATTAACCTACAATTGAAATTGTTATTTTTATTTTTTTGTAATTTTTTTCCAAACTAAAATAAGCTAAAGTAACAGCTAAGAATTAGTAGGACAGAAAAAAGGTTTTGCTCTTTTTACCTATGTGATGACTTTTAAAAATTGATGCAGACTATACAATTGACACAAAAAAGACTTGGAGTTAATTTAGACACCTAATTTGGACTCAAAAGACTCAAACACACTGACTTGTCAAGAGCTTATCACAAATAAGCTCTATGACTGACTTAAACCTATTAATAGACCACATACCCTTTTCAAACTAATTCAAAATCTTCAATAACTATCAAAACTCAATTAAAATGACTTTTAGACTCTAATTAAACTAGTTTGATACTGATTTGATGAACAAAATGACTAAAACCACTTTTACTTTAAAGTTGTTACCTATTCTAAACACCCTCTTATATTTATCAAATGCAATTCAAGCTTAGGTTACCAACCAATTCCTACTGATTACACTTTATATTAACTAATATGAGTATAAGAAATAAGAATAAGCTAAAATGAACAAATATTAAGCACTTTAATAAGCTATGAGTACCCTAACTGTTTTTATGACTTATTAAGTATATAAGCTGCAAATGAAACAAACTACCACCAAAACAAAAAAATAAGCAAATAGTGATTAATTAAGCTAAAATGCAACAGTAAAAAGCAAATAAGCAATTAAATGAAGGCAATAAGCAGAAAATAAAGACAATAAGCTAAAATGTAACTTAGTAATGCCCTTGCTCTAAACAGGCTTTAATACTCTTTCTACAAGCTCTAGCTTGATCATATGATCAAGCTAGTGGCAAAGCAATAAGCCCTTCCACCTACGGCTTATCTTCTAAGAATCATATATGATTCTTACTAATTTATACAAATAACTAGTAAACAAAAACACAACAACCAGTTTACAAAACACATCTATAAAACCTAAAAATAAGCAGTAAAAATAAGCCTAAAAATTAAGCAGTAAAGCAACAAAACCTAAAACCCTAAAATAAGCAATAAAACTATAAAAAAAACGTAAATAATCAAAAAAAATAAGCAATTTTATTCAATATCTAATGCTTTTAATCAAATCGACTGAAAAATTACCAGAAACATGATCAACAGATGAGGAGACCGTTTTTTTTTTCTTAACCGGTGCTATTTCATGAACTAACTTCATTTTCGGAATGACGGTGACGGTTCACGGCGGCGGCGGCGGAGTGAGTGACGGTTTTGAGAGATTGATGGTGATTGATGGTGTTTAATCGTGATTGATGATGTTTAATGGTGATAATGATTACAATTGATGATGATTGGTCGTTTTTTAATGGTTGATGATGATGATTACGATTGATGTGACGGTTTTGAGCGGTTGGGGGTGACGGTTTTGAGAGGATTTGGGGTGACGGGGTGAAACGGTGGGTATCAAATGAGAAAGAAAGACAAAATTGAGAGGTTTTGGGGGGAGTATCAAATTGTCTAAAATACCCTTACAGTAAGATTTTTTAAAAAATAAAAAATAAAAAATTGGATGGATGAAGTGAGATAAATGAACGGATGAGATTGGATGGTGAAATCTATGTAAGATGGTACAATGGACGAATGTAATATGACAGTAATATGATTTGCTTTGTTGATTCCTCATCGATTACAATACAGGGAGCTAGATATGCTCATACTACAAAAGTATTTAGGGGAACTACTAAAGTCATCCTAATCTCCAGCTAGAATATAATAGGACAATATCAATTACAATAAATCACTTGATAAGATCAAATCAATATCAATAAATGTACATCTAACATTCCCCCGCAGTTTGAGCTAGAGGGCAACGAATACTCAAGCTGGATCGAAATTCTTCAAACAAAGCGATAGGCAATTTTTTTAGTAGAGATATCGCACCGAGTATTAAAAAAAAAAAAAAAAAATTAACATAATAGTGTGGATTTGTGACCTTAGCACAAATCATAACACACAATTTCGTGACCTAAAGCACGAACAACATAATAATAATGTGTGGATTTGTGACCTTAGCACGGATCACCAACACAAGAAAAGAAAAGAAAGCAGGATAACCAAAGTATCCCCACAACTAAAATGAATGAAAGAAAGATGAGAAAGCGAAAGTTGGTTCTAAAACTTCAACCCCGAAGAATCTCCGGAACAAGCGGGCGTGTTTTCCCAGAAAAACATAAAGATCCACCTCACAAATAAACATCAAAAGATGGGTAGGGTTTATTATAGCGTCTGAGTTTAAGGTTTAAAGGAGCCTCGAACCTCCCGTGTAGCCGGCCGGGGAAGGCGGCAGTGTTGTTTAAGGTTTTGAGGTAGGACCGATTAAGCTCGATACCATGTAAGATGGTACAATGGACGAATGTAATATGACAAGAATATGATTTGCTTTGTTGATTCCTCATCGATTACAATACAGGAGCTATATATGTTCATACTACAAAAGTATTTAGGGAACTACTAAAGTCATCCTAATCTCGAGCTTGAATATAATAGGACAATATCAATTACAATAAATCACTTGATAAAAATTAATATCAATAAATGTACATCTAACAATCTATGATATTTTTTGAATTTATAAAGAAGTTTTGCCATACAAACTAACATAATAATAATATGATTTAATATCATTTGAGACAAAGATTATTTACATCTGGGGATCAATCTCCACCCTTCATTTTTATTTGATCTAATGGATGAGATTAATCACAACAATTTAAAAACCCACTTACATCATTTTTTTCAAATATTAATATCTTTCAAACGTTAATCGTTAAGCGAAAAAAAATATATCATTCTGACGAGCGTTTAATTATCTTTTTATAGATAAGTGACTTGATATATTTTCGACAAAATCTTTTTCGTATTTTCACCTTTTTTTAAGTTTTTTCGTTTTTTACGTTCTTGAAATTTCGTTAAAAATCGTATATAATAAAACACTAATTTGAATATCATGTGATATTAGTGTAATATCATATATGATATGTAATATCACATGTGATATTAGTGTAATATCACGTGTGATATTAGTGTAATATCACATATGATATTACATATAATATCACATGTGATATTACATATCGTATATGATTTAACACTAATATCACATGCGATATTCAATTTAGTGTTTTATCATATATGATTTTTAACGAAATCTGAACGTAAAAACGAAAAACTACGGCGTGAAAAACGAAATTTTTTCTTTTCGAAAGTATATCAAGTCTTGCGTACATAAAAGATAATTAAATCTTCGTCACATGATAAATATTTTCACTTTACGATTAACGGTTTAAGAGATATTTAAATTATAAAAAATAAGTGAAATAATAAAATACTTTTAATTTCAGCCATAGATTTCTTTTTAGATGGATGGTGGAGACGAGTCCCTTGGTATGTGAGATAAATTTGGTATGTAAAATAACTCTCCTCTAATAATATTCTTAAAATGTTACAACATTAAATTCCATCAAGAATACAATATATGTAATTTTTTACGTCCTGGTCATATTACCGATTCAGAATAACCATACACACATACTTATGCAGTAACCACATAATCTTATTATCTATTAGATGCCTTTTTTTGCTTGTATAAAATTTTTGGTGGGTAACATTTAATTCTCTATTTCGTATAAACTCTCGAGAGTTTCTTATAAGGTGAAGTAAGATACGATTTAACTTTTTTTTGTTTATGGTAAATGTTCCCGTGTTCTAAAGTTGAGGTAATCAACTTTTAATTATTTCTTTTATAAGTAGGATACTTGTAGATATTAGCAAATGGTAACGGGACATTCGATTCACATAAGTTATAAAGTGTTCGCGCTCAAAGGTCGGGGATTCATGGTAGCCCCATCCCCAGTTTCGCAAGTCAGATTTTCCATTCCCATCCCCGGTCAACTTGGTATCTGTGAAAAGAAACGTTTAATCAGTTTCTGGCATTCATTTAGTATCTAATACTACTCGGCTATGTAAAGTTATCATTTTAACTAACTCGTTCCATATTCGTTCCTTACTAGGTACCGGTTTCTTTACCATCCCTTGGCCGGCGAGTTTTTTACATTACAAGGGGTTCATGATTTTGTCACACTGCAACCAAAGGATTTAAAACTGTAGTTTTTAGTTGTCTTTTTTTATTTTACGGGTTCCTGTTCAGTCATGTCCAATATGAACACCCCCGGTTAGAATCTTGCAGCTGATTATATACTGTAATAAGATAATCGTTGATACCAGAATACTAAAGTAATGAGATCACATGATTCAGGTTTCGAACTACCAATTTAATACAAACGTACATAATAAATACATGTCAATACATTGAGTGCACCACCAACAACTTTCCTTGGCTTCCAACTTAAATTACCATTCAGGTTTTGTTATAAATCAATTAACCGAATCTCAAGCACGACCATGAGTTCAATCCAGAAGACAAGTAGTCTCAAGCTATACATTTCCAGCACATCTTTCTCATAATTGGCTCACTGCTCTTTCCATATCGACGCTAACTCTTAACTTAAGTTCCTGCCTGTCTCCACCGGAGAAAAGAGTGCCATGTTTCTTGGAATGACTAATCCGTCTTGACTATCACGGACTTTCCGATGACTGTCACGTATACTCCTTGGAACCCCTTGCCATGTGAATTCGCCCATACCTCCAACTTCTAGCGAGTAGCTGAACTTCTTGGCTTCACTATCCTCACCCATGAACCGTAGGAATGATATGTAAACTGGAGCCATCCCAAGCTGAAAAGCCTCAAGTGCAAACAAAACTGCCTTCCATAGCAATTGAATACCTACATGTAAAATAACCCAAAATTTACACTCAATGGTAAAAGTAAGATACATAAGAAAAATAATACTCCGTAGCCACTAAGGATTGATTTTAGTACGAGACGGTTTGATCCACTAATGTTTAATGTCTACAACTAAAATTTATAGCAACAACTATTGTGTTGAATATGCTTACAAGATTTTGTTATGACTTATGAGTATATGACTCTCACTATGGTATATGACTGACGATAATAATCAACATATCAACTAGCAGAAAAAGGTGACCCTGGGTGCACCAAGGTTCCTAGTTTTGCAATGCTGTTTGACCCCCAACCTTAAAGAACACCATTCTAATATGTAAGTGAAGAACTACATATAGGCTTGAGTACACCTACTTTATTTTCCAAAAACATTCTTTTCTAACCATAAATTGTTACTAATAACATCTCTATGCTTAAGCATTACATGATATTTTCAGAGGTGGCAAGATGAGCAGATTGGGTAATGGATTAAAACAGGTTTGTGGTGAAACAGGTTTTTTTAGTACGGGTCAATACAGATCAGACTAGTTGACATCTAAAGATTTTTTTGCCATTTTCTAGCTAAAGTCTATCAAGTGACCATTTATAATAATAATCCAAATCTTAACAGAGGATGTTTGTAGCAACTTACAGTTAGCATCCATGTCGCATTTTCAACTTCATGTGGATTAGATTTGACATATCTATGGTTAAAAGTGCATCCATCATGCATATCCACATTGTGGTCATCTTTCAAATGTGACACAAGATATGGAATATCGCCAGTGACGGAGCACTCAGATCCAGCATAAGGACAATTGTATGGGCGAAACCGGCAATTTTGCTCATGCTTGAGCTTGCTATAGTAAGGAAAGATATCATGGCATCCAAGATCTTGGTGTCGGCAGGGAAGTTCTAATGATTCGGCTACTTTCTCTAAAGCCAAACACCTTATATTACCCATCTCAAGACGGCAGGTTGGGCAACAATTGTGAACTCGAAGTTTACAGTTTGAGCACAAAGTGTGGCCATTTGGACACTGCAATAAAAACAAATTAAGAGATTAAATGGTTAACCATTTTGGTACAAATGTCAATCAACTACAATCACTTATTTTTGAACCAGAAATGGACCAAAAAATGCAAAATACGTAACTGTAACCAAACTGAGTATTTAACAGTGAATAATCAGAATCTTGATAATAAACTGTAACAAAAACGGACTACACAAACCAGTGTTTGGGGATTCGGATGCTTTTTGAACTTTTAAATTGTAATAATTAGATAACGAATCAAGTGTTTGGCAAATTCTTTATCACTATAAATAATAGATAAGTGACCAAAATGTACATTTAAAAAAAAAAAAAAAAAAAAAAAAAAAGAGAGTAAAGACTAAAGATATTAAAATAGAAATAAAGCCTCTCAAATTAGGTCAAAGAAGAGACAAGTAAATTTATCCGTTTATTGCAGCAGGTATAAGACTGATTATCCAGCACGTAAGCAATCAAATACTCAGTTTTAAAATGCAATATCTAACAGCCCCTTACATTTAATCAGGAAGGAAAAGTATAATCACATGAAATCATGAAGTCAAAAGACTTCACCTAACTAAAAGAACTAGTACAAAGTATAAGTAAACTTCTTATGACCCTTTTTGTTTACGTAATAAAAGATACCATTTCGACTAACTTGATTGTATACTTCAAAGTAATACCGAGTACAAGATATGAAAACTGGCAATTTCATAATACTTGATATTGTTGTGAAACATCTCTGTTAAGACTGGCAAATATTTACTATGTATTTCAGAAGAACACAGTTCTTTGTTACATGTTCTTTGCACTGTTTCCTGTCATAATCTTTTAAAGAGCTCCTTAATAGCATCGCTGTACCGTAAAGACATAAAGCATCATGTAATCATGTATGGTAGGGTGTTAAAAACCGAGAAATCGACAAACCAAGCGAACCACTCAATCCGAAACTAACCGACGAAACCGGAACTGAAAAACAGAAACCAAAAAACCCGCTTATCACGGGTAGGTTTCGGTTTTATTTTTGATATCTGCGGTTTACCGAACGGACGATGTATAATATCGTTAATATTTTTAGCTAAATATTCAAATAATTGTACAAGTATTGATTATATTATTGCATTGCTTTATTGTATAACGATTTTTTTGCTCCTAATATAAACATTTACTAAACATCTATATGTGAAAATTGATTAACATGATCGTAACCTATAAAACTCGAAGAGATATTCTTTGCTAATCTATTATGTATGTTTATTTGAAGGCAATTATTCGGACGGTGTTCGATGTTATTTAATTTTTACTAAAATGACCTTTTATGTTAAAGATCATGTTATTGTTCATACGGCTGAACTCGATTAAACGTTTAAAATGGTTAACCGTGACCGAACTATGGGGTAACCGCTCATTTTGGGTACCCGCATGTCCGGTTACCCGCCTAGTACGGTTCGGTTTCGGATAGTAAAATGAATTACCCGCCCCACGGTGGATAGTTTAAATCTTTCAACTAACCGAACCAAGCAGCCCCGTGAACACCCCTAATGTATGCTATGTGATGGGATTAAAGAGCTACCAACGCGCCTGTAGCCGGTATCAAGGTGGCTCATCAACCAAGAGGTTGCTGGAACAAGTCATAATACAAAGTACGAACAAAAGGTGTAGAGTAGGGTGTGTGTATCTTTGCAGTTAATAAAAAATCAGATTAAAGAGCTATCTTTCTTACTAAACTTATATCATACTCATAGGCCCTTAAATATTGATTCAAAATGCATGTTCCCTAGTGTCGAAACTGGTTAGAAGTAGGTTCCTTTTACGTGCACTTAACCCTATTTAATCAAACACATTTCACACCGACAACCCCCAAAATTCAGATGTGCTATTCTATATCAGCCTGCCTCTGTCTTCCTAAATAACCATATAGCCAAACAACGTGCTTGGAAGTATCAGGCTACTTATATACATCTATATTCTAATTTTCTTGATTAACTGAATTTTTATTTACCATACTTCTAAACATTTTATATATGTACTTGGATATTATGAAGCGGTCGCCGATTAAATGATACACTATGTAAAAACAAACCTGATGAATCGGAGGGTACATCAGCGCAGAGCACACAGGGCATTCAAGAAGCTCATGAACACCATTTGTTGATTGCATTCCATGTTTTCCGCTTACTCCAGTAGCTATCCTTGTAACACTTTTATCCGTTTTTGTTGTAGCCACATCATACTTTAAAGTCTTAGGTGAGACTCAATAACATCTTTACAAACACCGCCTCCTGGAGCCATTGGAATCCCAATCGTATTTTCTGATTCAGTTGTAGTGTCTTAACACGTGATCAAAGCTCAAGTATTGTTACTCTTGAAAGGCGTAAGCAACGCTGTAAACACAATGTGTAAACCGAAATATGAAAACATCTTAGAAATTATAGAAATGGGATGGCTGCTGAAGCATCTGAATTTTGACCAAATGTTTATAATATAATTGTCAAAAGAATAGACAAAATGAAGCCGGCAAGTCAAAGAAGTAAAGATCAATAGCTTTTATTTAATCACAGGCCTAATATTTTAAAAGTTTAAACAAGCAAACAATTAAATGACCTTTGATATTCATTTACGACCCCTGTCATCCCAAGTAATTGCAACGAGATAGCATATCTGAAAGGGCTAGAAAGAGTAAAGCTTTATTGACAGACCTTAGGCGTAAAATTAACATCTAGTCGATCCCACAAAAGTGGAAACATCTAAATTAACATGTACTGTCAGTGTGTTTATATATGCTATATGAAGGTGATTTTTGCCACTAAAAGGACTAGAATCACATGATTTACAATCACTTTAGAGAACACTCAAACTAACTTCAAATATAAAATCTCGTCCAAACTCCCCAACCTGTTATATCCATAACCAAATGTCTTGAATACCTTCATTAACAAAAAGACATACTAGTCTTTTGGCATAAAAGCACCATCAACATTTACGCGTAATGACGACCATAGACAACCCAAATATGTTAACTGTTGCAATTATAATGGGACAAAATGAATACCTTTTTTTCTAAATAGCCGGTAGGTGAAACTCTAAACCAATATTTAGTACAATTTAGATTCTCACACCAACCATATTCAATTATAGCATGAACAAAATTGACATAACTTATCACGAGTTAGCTAATCTCCAATTAGATACACATAAATTAGAAGTACTTCTAACCATATACTAATCAATCGAAACATATTCAATCATTGCATCAAAAGACATGACTAAAGATAAACTAAATAGATCTAGCCACAACAACCAATTGATCATTAATTTCGGACATCGCTTTCATAAGATATTACTTTCAAATTAGTTAGCTTTTTAATACAATGGAACTAATATACTCCACAAAACAGGCATAATATATGGTTATCTAACAAGATTAATATTCAAATATGAAATACATTGCATCATTCAACCTAATATTCATTATTAATCAAGAAAGTAGGTGAAATTGACATAAAAAAATATTAAAAAAATTAGGATCTGAAAATAAAAAAGTATAAATTCACCCAAATTCACAAATTTAATCAAATAATATCCTAAAGTAACAGTTTTGAACACAAACCTACTTCAAATGGGTGATAAATTACCATTTTTATAGAATTACATATCAAATGAACCCAAAGAAACCAAATAAAACAACAAATATACAACACAAAAAGAACCCTGAAATTAAAATGTAACCACAATTCAAAGAAAATTAAAATAATAATAATAATAAAAAAATAATAAAAAAAGGAGGTTTTATTAAAAACTGTTTTAATTGATGTAACCAAGATTGATTGCAAATAAAATAAAAACAAATATTTTGTGTTTATCAAGACAAAAAAAAGTTCAAAAAAAAAAAAAAAAAAAAAAAAAAACATTTGAACAAAACAATCCCAGTTCAAATTCATCAAAACCACATTTGGGTAATCAAGAATCATAGGCAAATAACTTAAAATCAAATCTTTAATGTTTATAAATACAAAAGAAATTATATAAATAACAAAACAGTTAAATAAAAACAAACTAACTTCAAATATAAACAAATAAACTAAAAAGCGCCTAATTTCTTACTCAAAACATAAAAGAATAAGATTAGAAAGATACCCAGATGAGATTATAGAGCACATTGTTCAAATTGTGATAAAATGTAAACTTTATTATTATTGGAATTAATCAAAAGAGAGTGATAATGGAATGAAGTGAAAGAAGCACAGATTTCAAAGAGCAAAAGTCACCATTGTCTTTGAAATTAAAGAAAGAATTTTCGGTGGTGATATTTTGAAATTTATTTTTATTTTATTGTTTTCTTGGAGTTTGTTGAAATTAATTTTGAAAAATAATTTTCAAATTTTATGTGGAATTTAGATATTGGTTGACAACGGTAAAATGTTGCAAGGAAATTTAATTTTTACTCTAAAGTGTAGTTTCATTATAATTTGGGTAGTTTTGAAATGGAAATCATATGTTGATGGTTAGAGGCAACGTGTAATAACAGCGTCTTCTTCGTCGGTCACCTGCGCCACATCAAGATGATCCGTTCTTCACAACAAACCCCTCACTCATATGACCTCAATCTCTTCGTTTGGGGTTCATTGCATTCCACTTTATTTTTTTTTATTGATTTTCCAAATAAACTAAATTCATTTCATTCAAAATAAAATACAATACATAACTTTAAAAAAAAAAAAAAAAAAACTTACTAATAAAAGCGATCACGAAAAAAAAAAAAAACACGGGTAAAAAAATACAACACATACTAATAATGAAACTTAGTCATCTCTTTGGTGATATTTCGATTAGGCGTTCCTGCTCTTGCGGATAATTTACGCTTTTAAAGATTAGGATTCAAATTCGGATCTATCATCGAAAATCCATCTCGATCTTCTTGAGAGCTTTTTCCTTCTCCGCCTCGCCTCGTAACAAGCCCTTTGAGCGTCGGCTTTTGAGCATATATTTGGATATATGTCAGAAAAACTACTCGATTGACTTCCACGAGCTCGCATGACTCGACGTTGAAGTCGACTTCTTTCTTCTTGCGCTCGTTTGCTCCATCTCTTCGAGGCCTAGATCGTCCTATCCCGAATATATCCTCGAGACATGTAATGTCAATGGGATCTTGACATCCCACAGGATAATTTTCAAAACATTCCAACATTTTCATACTGAACTCCTTCCCACTATGCTGCTATAAAGCTATCTTTGGCATTCGGACATTATCATGGTCATTTCACCACTTGACCATGAAGATGTTTGTAAATAGCGTTGAACCTGGCGATCACCGTTAATCCTCGACCATTTACGGTTATCATATTCTTGCCACGGCGGTTATCGGTGGTCTTAGAATTGAACATGTCGAGAATGTCGTTCCAAAAGAACTCTTCGGGACGGTCATTTCCCATATCTCTATCTTGGGAAATTTCTATCCAACAGTAAGTAACATTTCTTCAGACTTGCTCCACTTCCTCCATGCATCTCATGACTTCCACGTCTTACATTAAGTCGTCTGCGTCGAATCCACAACATGTTTTTGCCTTCGTCTTTTCCCTGCCTTTTGCGGTTCACGTGCTTTTGGAACTTTGAATTGTGTTGTGATTCCATTTGGGGCAACTGTGGAGGTATGTGGGTTAAAAAGCATGGAGGTTGTGTGGGTTAAAAAGCTGATTGATTGAAATCGGGGTAACTTCAGAACCCTTGTTGAAACGGATATTGTTGGTTAAGAAATATTTCTTGTGGAGACAAGTTGGAATTTGTCGAGGAGGGTAGACGGGTTTGAAGAACCCCGTATTGTGGTGGGTTTGAGTTAAGTAAGTTTGTAAGTACCTCCATCATTTGGGTTTTGAGACATTGTGGGATTTTTTTTTTTTTTTTTTTTAAGTAAGAATGGAAGATGTATGAGATGAAGATGATAAAATGGTGGAGATGAATGTTATTTTATAGGGGTGGTGGGTTTTATAAAAAAGTTAAACTTTTAATATATATCCGTTTAATAACGGATATATATCCGTTACCTCACTTTTGTCGGAAGATTGCTTCGTCGTGAATGAAGCTCCACTCCACTGACCGGCCACCCAAGGAGGCCGGTGTCATGGCGGCCGACAATGACGCCCTTGCCGACGGCGAAGGCTCAGTGAGACGACAATGCGCTCTATACATTTCAAAACATAATTCTTCATGTAAAATATACATATTATAAGTTTTAGAACAAAAATATGACTAATACATCTTAATTGTTTGATAGACCCAAAGTTAAAATTTCGGGGTAAATTTAATCATACATGAAACTCATGCGGTGAAGATTAAGAATAAAATTGTAATATCGAGCGACATCTTATGATCCTGCAATTTGTTTTGTTTGTTAATAAAGATTAGTGATGCTTAGCATTTCTACTCGTGATTAAAGATAATATTTTTGTATATTCACAAAAGGTATTTTTGGTAGTAGTAGCGTATAGGAGCGTTTTGAAGCAACTTATAACAAGATTTAGCGTTTTGCATAAAGTTCTTGTTTGAACTAGCAACTAGCATTCTTGTTTTTCCTAAACGTAAATCAAGATGCTACTTTTAGTAGTATTTATGAGCAACTAACGTTTCCACTTACTAATTATGATTATACAACTATATTACAAAACACGTTATCAAAACAAACATGTTATTGCTCTCCGCTATTACTTACCACAATTGTTTCTTTTTACCGATATCTTTGCCAAACATATCCAAAGTTTCTAAAGTTCAAACTAAAAACATCATAATAACTGGAACATGGTCAAGTTTCAATAAGGGGAAATTCTCAAAATAAAATAGTCGCCTTGCGGCATATCACTTTATACACACTAAACTTTCAAAGCTCAAAATAGACCGGGGGTGATTCTTGTTTTGGGCAACTCTTGTCCAATTGACTAAAATACCCCTTTGTACCAAACCTTATTACAAAATCAAGATTCCAGTTATGACTCCATTTACAAACCCAGGTTCCGGTTAAGAGCATATTCAAACCCCACCATCGCTACCT